>SKCR01035569.1:0-80820 GCA_019454045.1 Zanthoxylum bungeanum | reverse complement strand
GCCTTGCCCGCTTTGATTTCCTTCATGTGCGCCTTGTACTCACAACAGTCACGATTCCAGTGACCCCATTTGCCACACTGCAGGCATACATCTTGGGATTTATCCTTTGCCTTCCTAGAAGACTTTGACGATTTGGTCTTGCCCTTCTTCTTCTTCTTCTTTACACCTCCAGTAGCCTTCGGCCAAGCCTTGGGAGACTGAGATGTTGAAGCGAAGTGCGCCTCACACTTTTTGCCCTTCAATAACTATTTTTCTACTTCACGCAACATTTCCATCAGCTCTCCAAGAGTATGGTCTTGGTTCATCATATTATAGTTCATGATGAACCCGCTCCAGCTGTCAGGAAGAGACTGCACGATCAAATATATAGAAGTATCAACCTCAAAGGTTATGCCTAGTTGACCCAGATGTTCAATGTCAGCAATCATCTGCTACACATGGTGCTCGACAGATGTACCCTCTGACATTCGAGAGCGAAAGACCTTCTTCTGCAATTTATACCTTTGTGATCTAAGGTTAGATCGATGATGGTCCTTTAATTTTGCCATCATAGTATAAGGATCCAATCCCTTGTTCTGGCGACGAAATTGATGGGTCATTGCAGCGAGCATGACGGATTGAGCAGTTGAGTTGTCATCACTATGATTCTTCCAAAGCTCAAGCTCAAACGACTACTCATTTCCTGGCTTAGGCCTGAGAGGTCTCTCTAATGTATAGAGCATTCTCTCAGCTCCCAGGAAAATCCTGAGGTTCATATCCCAGTCAGGAAAGTTCGCACCATTAAAGACATTTTCGCCATAATAATGTCTCTAACCCCGATCTTTCCAGCCATCTTAATTGCAATAGTCTAACTATTCAATTACCGATTTTTGGGTACAGTCCAACTGTTACAAGAAAATAATAAAATATTAGTCTAACTAATAAATACATAAAATGATGAAATAATTTGAAAGCGTGTATTGGCAAGTATTTGAACGAAATTGTAAATTCAATACTAGCCTCCCACTATTTTTCGGCGAGCCTCTAACCCTCTGTTGAGTACTCGGGAAACCTAGTTTCCTAGTGGGCTAGGATCCCGTTAAATAACACACAACCTTGAATTTGGCCAACAAGCTGTCTCATATTTACTAAGTAGATCTCTAAGATCAATTGGATCTCATCCAATTCCTAGATCTGATAGGTGGACCTCCAAGTCCGAAACATATATACAATATATATGCCAATATATCGAATATATTTTCCTAACCTTTTCCTCTGAATCAACTAAGCATTGGCTTTGGCTCAACAAGCTTAATGATTCCAATTAAGCGGGACCCATTGACTTTGGAAAACTTCGTAATCCATGTCGATGAACAAGAAATGACCTTGACTTTGGCCAACAAATCACAACTTGCCCAAGTCATGCGATATGGAACAAAGCTTTCATGGTTCAAACACATCCGCGATGGACATTGATCTTGACTTTGGCCAACAAACCAATGCCAATCTTGGATCTTGAGAAAAAACCATTCAATGGAAGGAAAACGCATAATATTTGATTGAGGGTTTTTCCCGTAAATTGGCAACCAATTTATTATCTTTGATTAGGTCTCATCATACACCCTTAAGCATGCATTCTAAAAGTATAATAAGACGCGATAAATAAAATAATAATGATATGCGGATGGATATCTCACAAATTGTTCCTAGAACAAATCACTCTATTTCCTCTCCCCGGCTAGCATCATTCTAACTTCTACCCAATTACATAATACAATAAAGAAACCTCATTACATTGAGGGGAATTGGTGAGAAAAGAATTACAAAGAGTCAAGAGATAAAGGCTGGACACGCAGGTCCAATTAATAAATTCTAAATTTATTACAACAATTTCCAAAATTGCCCTCACCCATCTAATATCCATCTGATATACATTATTCATACAATACATCCATGTATTCACACAAAGCATGTTATTCAATCAATCTAATCCAATTAATTAATCTTTGAATTAAGTGATCATCCAATGTTCAAACAACGATTTGATTTGCGCGAGTCCAACTCGTTAAATAATAAGTACTTAAAGTGTGTATTCTTGAATTATATCGAACTACAATTTTAAATCCGATTTAATTTGTATTCAATACTAATTCGTATTTAATTCTAAATTAAATAATTACACTTTTTAATGTGCCTTTTAGACTTAGATTCTAAATCCAATCTAATATAAATGGGCCTCAAAGGCCCAATTAACATCCAATGTTAATTAATTAAAGTCCAATGGGCTTTCAATTAATTTCTTAAGGCATGGACTTTGGCAACCAAAGCCCATTAAGGAATCACCATTTGTCATAAAATTAATTTTGGCCCATTAGACCCAATTAATTATTTAAAGGCCCATTTATTATATTTGGAGTTAATGGTATGGTTTTAGGCCCAATTTGGATCCAATCCAATTGTCCTAAACCAACTTCGCCCAATCAAGCCCATTAGGCCCAAATATAACAATTTTAGCTCAATTCCAAATTTAAGCCTAATTAATTAAATTTCAATATTCTAAATATCACAATTTATTTTATTAAAGTGTATAGCCATAATTAATTAGTCAAATTAACATTTCCAAAATTCCAATTTAATTAATTAATCATGCTTTATCATATTCAATACACGTCCAACATAATTGAAGCAAAATCAACCTCATTCCATGCTCTACAAGTCACGACAATATGGGCATTTTATATCTGATTTTGATTTCAATCCAATTAAATCACAAATCAATATACTCATGCATTTTAAACACATCCAATGGTCTAAAAAACAAAAATCACCATGACATACAAGGTCCAATAGATTCGGCCAAGCTATGCAATTTGGGAAAAATTATCTAATCAATTTTTCTCAAAATTAATCATGCATAACTCTAAGTTATCATACTCTAAGCATACTCAAACCATCAATTTGAAGAAATCATGCATAAATCACAAAAGCCCCAAATTAAAGTATATGAACCCTAATTATTTCATGCTTAAAATTGGCTGGTAATACCATTGTTGGGTTCTCTAAGAACATGCCTAGGATCATTTAAGCATAAAAGATGTGAATACTCGAAGTAAGATTGCGGAAAAATACTTACAATGATCGGTTGAGTATCAAAATTTTCCTCCTTTAGAAATGCTCCAATATCTCCTTTGATTGTATGTTTGATTTAGCTCCAAGCTTGATCTTTGATTTCAAACTCAATGGGAATGGTTTCCCTATCACCTTGGATGACTCTTTAAGTGCTAGCTTAGGAAGAAAATTGCAACAAAATTCTTCCTTATGTTCTTGGTAGTTCACGGCAAAAGAGAGGAGAGGAGAGAGTTTTTGGCTTTTTGATATTTTGATTTCTAAAATCAATTACCACACATCAAAAGTCAAACTCAAATTTTGGTATATGCTTTACCAAAAGGCTAAGCAAATTTTTAGAGGGAACAAATCTTTTAATGCCTCCAACTACTTCCATCACAAAATTGAGACTTGATGGACAAGTGATGTAAGTTGGTGGGACCCAATTTAATTCAAAATTCAAGTGGCTTGCTCAATACACTTCGGGCACGGGTTCGCTTAATCCGATTAAACGAATTTTCCATCGCGACGTAATTAAATCCAATTAATTAAATAATAATGCCTTGCAAAACTATTACGAACGTCGCTCGTGAATTAATTCTAAATTAATTCGTTCGCCCGAATTAAAATCCAATTCTAATTCCGTTTGAAATCTAATTTCATTTAATATATCGAATATATTATTTAATTGATTAATTCCAAATTAATCGTCCTCTCTCTCAATTAATTGAATTTTATCCCAGATAAATTCTTGGAGTAATTAATCCCAGATTAATTTTCTCTCTATAATAATTAATCCCAGATTAATTCTTTTCGAGTCATACGTCATCGGTGAATCTTTGGGAAGCGACCCATGAGATCCCTGGATATGTTGGCAGTAAATCTGGTCATCGGACTATCTGAATAAGTGTGTACCCGGTACCACGTACTTACCGATTTACAAGACATGGTTGGCTTCTAGCAAAGTACCGTGCCTACCTAATTCTCCAGAAATATTCTTTAAGGAATATATAATCTTTGTCAGGCGTAGTATACGTAGTATTGCGTATTGCGATCCAGTATCTGATGTCACATGCAAGGCCTGGGGCTGGAATAGTGTATGCCTCGTATGAAGCATATATCAGATCACAAGCATTTAGCCTCTATAATCGGATAATCATTACCTTGTCATATTATCCCGATAGTTGCAACATAATAGAGAACCAGTTTTGTATCCCTGCGTGATCATCATCTCCATATGACTAAAGTGATACTTCCGTCTTGACATCACACCCAATACACTACGATTCTCAATAAACCCAGAAGAGGCGTACACAGAACCTATTATAGTCCCGGACAACCAAAACCGAAGCGTATTGATTGTCGCAAGTATTAACGATGCAAGTCTTAGGTTAAGACCAAATACACCTACCCTGATGCAGATTCCCATATACACATAGTCATACTACCAATGGGATTCTGCGGGGTCTATCCAGAGCGAAGCTGTTTCCATACCATCGGTAAAAACCACCTCCTATCACACTTGCATAAGTATCCAATACTTAAATATATGAGAACTATACGGTTATGCTCCCACAACGCGCACAAGGGCAATACTAGTCTATTCCGTATTATCGATGTCCAGTCTCGATAAACTACGACTAGGGATATTTAATAATTAAACCTTCGTGGATTGATACTGTCTCATATCTTATTAATCCGAAACTAATCATAAGGACTTTTATCATTTATATGTATTCAAGTAATCTAATTACAAAATGATAAAATAGAAATTTCCATTGTCACATAGTTAATTTGTACAAAAATCACAATGTCTTTTACAAATAGTGACGCTATGGGTCATAATTGTCCAACATCAGCAAGGTCCATCCATGAGTCAAGTATCTGCAAAGAACAACAAACATGGTTAGTGGCACCGGAATCAACAATCCATAAGGATTTATCATCCTCCACAAAAAGAGGCTCAGTGACAAGTAAATCGTATTTACCTGTATTCTTCTTCTCTTTAAGCTTAGTAAGGTATTTCAGACAATTCATTTTCCAATGCCCTTGTTGTTCACAATGGAAACATTTTCCTTCGACATTGGTTCCTTTTGAGCCTTTGTTGCTATTCTTTTTCATTGGTTTTGCATTTGCTTTCCAATTGCCTTTCTTCTTCTTCTTTGTAGATTTAGAAGATTCTGAAATATTTTCCTCGGCATTGGACCTATGAGGACCATTCATAATGGACTCGTAATTGGTGAGCTCATTTGGCAGTCTAGTCAACGTAAAAGTCAACTTATTCATAAAACAATTGTTTTTAAACTGTAGAAAACCCTTCGGAAGGGTTTTCATGATCATTGTAACCTGGTTTTGCACATTGATACGTGCACCATGGGTTTCAGCCATATTAAGATAAGACATCATCCTTAACATATGGTCTCGGACTGATGTGTCTTCATTCATTCCAGCGGTCAATACAGAGATTATTGCCTCATATTGTTGCCGGTCTGAAGGTTGCCCAAACATGTTCTGTAATGACTGCATAATCATTGATGATGTCGCCATAGGCTCATGCTGTGCAGCAAGAACCTCAGACATGGATGCTATCAAATAGCTATGGGCTTTCTCATCAGCTTTAATCTAATTATTATAGACATTACATAAAGCTCTGCCAGCATTTGGTGCTAGCTTAGGAGGGCATTCCTCCATCAGGACAAATTTCAGGTCTTCGCATACCAAGATAGCATTCATGTCACTTTTCCATTTAACATAATTATCTCAGGTAAATTTTTCTTGTTGTTTGAGAATTGACATAATTGCAGATGCCATAGCTGAAAAATAATAAACGTGGATTCAACATTCATTAGTCACATATTAAAATTGTCAAACATTTAAGCATAAAATTAAACATAAAGCATGATCAATGTATAATGAATTAGAAACCTAAAAGAATTACTTTGCCACATTTATCTATCATCCCACAAATAAGTGTCGCCATAGGGTAGGTCAAGTATTCGCATGATAGACTGAGACATTCTCAATTGATTAATATATCTGAAATAACTATTATTCCTATATTAATCAACTACCGTTATTTTGATCAAGGAAGCTTTGATTAACAACTTAATCATTCCTTTGTGAGTGTGACCCATCATTTCGTAACCCTTGGACTTAACTAGTGAAGTGTCACCGTAGGGTAGGTCAAATCACCAAATACATCTAGAGTCCATATCCTTTCAGAATCCAAACCGGATATTGACCCAAAAAGGACACCATCCGTAGGGGGACGAAAACAAAGCCGTCTCAAGGCGCCTATTGAATCTCATGTTTCTAGATAACAATGGGGATCATGGGATATATTGTGGTATACCCCTCTCTCACTCACTATTTTGAAGTGTAAGGTTTCTATCTCACTAGTCTCTAATGAATTTAGATTATTCTCGGCTAAAACATACACTAGTTAATACTAGTGGATTATTAGTGATCTAACCAATTTTAACACTTAAAATTTTATTCACTAATTTTGATTAGTCTACACTAACCATTAACTTAATTAAACTAATTTAATCAAGTTGCTATAGTGATATAATCAATTTTAACTCTTAAATTATTAGTCCACTATTAGGTATTGAAATTGGAATTCAACGAATGGACCAAATGTCTTTAAACCATTTAATCGATAAAAGCACATTATTTATTACAAAGGTACGTGGTATTGTATCCCGAGTGCAGACCATATTACCGTCCATTCGGAATCGGCTATGAAATTTACGTCCGGATTTCCATCCGATATACCAAGGAGAATAATGTACTCATAAGGTCCATTTGTTTCTAAAACTTGAATTCACAATTTTTAAAACATTAAACCAATTAATCTTATTAATCGTTTTGCATGCATCTCATATTCTTATTTAACTTTTAAATTTACATAAAATCATATTTTATGACTTAAATATCATGCATGTCTACATGTTATGGCATATGAAAATGCAAGAGTAGGCACCCTAGACTATATGACATCTACTTAAAAACATTCATATTTCTAGACTGGGCCTAAAAATGTTGTGTGGTGTTTGATAGGCGTTCGAACATTTTCAGGCAGTGGAGTTTCGTTCGTGTTGTGTTCGAACGCCTATCTGAACACTAGAACTTCATTTACTCTGTTCCGGAGCTTACAGACTCCGTTTTGGTCCCCATTTTTTTCTATCGACTCATAACAGAACTTAGTTTTACATACATCCATAAATTACGTTAAATGGGCTCTTATTTTTCTATGCTAATCTAATTAGTACAATAAATCCAAGGCATCCATTGGTCTTCAAATCTTGCTCCATGGTATGTTGTTGAGTTCTTCGCGGAATAGGTTCGTAATGAGTCATTCGTGGCATCGACTCCTCCAAGTTATAAATTGAGTTAAAAAAAAGGACTTATAACAAAGGAAATGAACTTACAACACTTGAAAGAATATGACCTTATGGTCTTGCATTCCCAATACTAAAAGTAAGAGCCGAAAAAATTAACAATCAACGCAATACATTCATCACATGAATCAAAGTAAACATTCATCATATGAACATTAAAAACCATTCATCTCATGAATCTAATTCTGCCTACTCATCACAACATGCATTCTAATAATCTATATCGCATATAAATTATTAAAACTTGAAACTTTAAAGGAGAAGGGTTAAGAACACTTTTCAACCTTAAGATCTTGATGCCAATTGTAGGAAACGACTTTACTTAGCGCGGTGAAAGTTGCTTGTGTGGGCACCGGTTTTGGTATGGATCTTTAAAATTTTCTTTGCCTTCTCAATTTGTTGTAGTAGCCGAGATCAATCCTTTGGTGTTTAATGCTTGGATCAACCACTCGATCTTCTGAACTATGACTCAAAACCAATAAACCGAAGTGTGGACTTCACTCATAAAGATTAAAACACTAAACTATTTAGAGGATTAAGATATCACAATGGTGTTTGGCTTTTGAAATTTCAAACACTCTCACAACACTTGTGAATGTTTGAACTCTCTCTATTTTTTCTCAAATTTTTTCTACAACCCTTGTGTGAATGAATGCAAAATGTTAACCTTAAGAAGTTAGAGAAATGGTAGAGATTATATTCTCTTACACAAGCCAACTAACCTTGTCATTAAGCTTTTAATGCTTTCTTGCAATGGCCAACACAAAAATGTGAATGTCATACCAAAGCATAAGAAATGATAAGCTAAAGACAAAGACTTTGTCATTAAGCATCTAATGCTTTCTTTCAATGGAAAACACATAAATGTGGAGGTCATACCAAAGCATAAGAATTTAGTAGCTAATGACAAAACTATTAGGTGTATACAAGCCACCTAATAGACGTAATAAATTGGAGAGCAAGGCAAGCCATATGGCCTTATCTCCAAGGTAAATAACAATCATCATCTCAATAATGATTAAATTACCTTCAATTATGTTGGAGTAATTATTTCCTAATTATTACTATCTTGTGTAGGTTTCTAATATAGGTCCCAAGAATCATGAAATCAAGCATAAAATTCGCATGAATACACAAAGGAATAAGGCGGAAACTTTACTCACATTGAACGGTTTTGGATGCGAAGAACAAGATCCATTTTCCTCCTTGTTGAAGCTCGGTTTTGGACTCTATTGAGCTGCTGTGATGCTCGGTTGGGTCTGTTTTGATGCCTTCAAAATTCGGCCATGGGAGACCTCCATTGAAGCTTCAAGCTTCAAGCTCCAAAAATGGATTCCAAGCTCATAAATTTGTTTCCCTATCACCTATGTATAACCCAAGGTGTGCTAGCACTACTCTTCTTCCTTTGCTTCTCACAATTCGGTCAAACCAGAAAATTTGAGGAAGAAATCGATTCCAAAACCGTGAAGGAGGGGAGAAGAAAAGAGAGGGAAAAGGTTTCACGTGAAACCGTGTGAGAGAGAGAGAGAGAGATAAAAAATAAAATAGTATTTTGGTTTATATATTTTCCAAAAATAAATAAACCATTTACCATTTTCCATTTCCAAAAACCAAAGAGTCAAAAAGCAAAACAATAAATGTCTTTCAACTACCACATCAATCACTCAAATCAAATGACAACTTGTCACATCACTCAAAGTGACATTTGATTTGACGCTTGATGTGACTTGCGATTTGACGCATGATTTGACTTGCGTGCCGCACTCGAATTCGAAATGCGAATGCGCTCGCAAATAATCCCGGCTCGGGTTCGCTAATTCCAAATTAACGAATTTTCGTCGCGTCGTAATTAAATGATTACGCCTAGCGAAATCATTATTCACGTCGCTAACGAATTAATTCTAAATTAATTCGTTCGCCCGAATTAAAATCTAATTTCAATTCCGCGTCAAAATCCAATTTCTAATAATATATCAAATATATTATTTTATCGATTAATTCCAAATTAATCGTTCTCTCTCTTTAATTAATATTTTATCCCAGATAAAATATCTCCGTGATTAATCCCAGATTAATTTTCTCTCTCTTCTAATTAATCCCAGATTAATTAAGTGCGAGTTATACGTCATCGGTGAATCTTCGGGAAGCGACCCATGAGATCCCCGGATATGTTGGCAGTAAATACGGTCGTCGGACTATCCGAACACGTAAGTACCTCGTACTACGTTTATACCGATTTACAAGACAAGGTTGGCTTCTAGCAAAACGCCATGCCTACCCAATTCTCCAGAAATATTCTTACAGGAATATATAGATCTGTATCAAGCGTAGTATACCGTAGTATTGTGTATATCAGCCCAGTATCGGATAGTCACGTGCTAGGGCTGGGGCTGGATAAGTGTCTGCCCCGTCCGAAGCACATGTCGGATGTCTGGTAACTAGTCTCTATAATCGGATATACATGACCTTGTCATATATATCCCGATGGCCGGCCAGCACTTAAGAGCACTAATACCGTATCCTGCGTGACATCATCTCCACTATGACTGAAGTGATACTTCCCTTCTCGACATCACACCCAATACACTACGACTCTCTGATAAACCCAGAAGTGGTGTACGCAGAACCGGTTAAAGCCCTGTACCACCAAGACCAAAGTCTATCGATTATCGTAAGTATTAGCGATGCAAGTCTCAGGTTAAGACTATACACACCTACCTTGATTTCGGCCTCCCATAGACACATAGTCATAATACCAATGGGATTCCGAGGGGTCTATCCAGAGCGAAGCTGTTTCCCGTACCATCGGTGAAACACAACCTCCTATCGCACTTGCATAAGTATCCTATACTTATATATATGAGAACTATGCGTTGTGCCCTCACAACGCGCACAAGTGCAATACTAGCCTATTCCGCATTATCGATGTCCTGTCTCGATAATACTACGACTAGGGATATTTAATGATTAATCCTTCGTGGACTGATACTGTCTCATATCATTCTCAATCCAGGAACTAATCATATGGACCTCTTTCATTTATACATCTAAGGTGATCTAATCACAAATGATGAGAGTACAATCTCCTTTGTCACATAGTTAATTTGCTACAACAACACAATGATCTGTGCAAATAGTGACGCTATGGGTCATTTTGTCCAACAATCTCCCACTTGGCACATAGCCAGTCACTCAAGTGTCTCACACCCGAACTATGTACGGTTGGCTCAAACTGCTAAGAAAAGCTTTCGTCAGCGGATTTGCATGATTATCATCTTGATGCGATTTATTCGATCATCACATCGCCACGATGTATGATCCGAACGAATCAGACGAATATCTAAGTATGTCTCTGGATCGTTGATGAGACCATTAATTCTTTAGCCTGTGCTGACGCCTAGCTCAGCCGCTAACAGAACTATATCTAATCTAATTAGATTTGTATCGACCCAAATGACTTCTATTGCTGCCTCAGCTGCAGCAATAATCCGCATTTATTGTTTATTCGGTAACAATATCTTGCATGGAAGATTTCCAGCTCACTGTACCGTTATTCAAACTGTATAGTACCGTTTGCGACTTTTAGTCGTCTTTATCGGTTATATGAAACTTGCTACAGTGACCCCAGTCACTTTAAGTTCTCCTTCTCCATAGACTAAGACAACATCCTTAGTTCTCTAAGATACTAACGGATGTTCTTAACATTAATCCAGTGACTATCACTCGGATTGGCCTGTTTGTGAATCCATATGCTCAAAGCGTATGATACACCAGGTCTTGTACATTTTTCAATGTACGGTTTCTAGGAGAGTATTTCGAAAGCCAAGCTTTCGCCGATATTTATTTTATGGGAATATCATTTCCAAGAAATGACGTATTATCATTATTTTATAGGACAGCCACTGTCAGTGCGCGCTCCCACTAACCTCCTTATATACACAGAATTATTTTCGTTTTGAATTAAATCATACACCATTATGATTATATCAAAACGATAATTCCAAGAACCTAATGCTTGTTCAATCCAATCATGGATCGAATAACTTGCATTATCCAAATGGATTTACCGTGGCAACAGGTAAAAGGTTGAATCGTAATCAACACAATGTTGATAACGATACCTTTCCGTTAAAAGCCTAGCTTTATACGCTGGTATGTTGCCATCCATGTATGTCTTCCTAGAAGACTTTTAAGTACCATTAGGCACAATGCCTTGTGGTACATCAACTAGTATCCAAACTGGTTGATATACATGGAATCCATTTCGGATTATACGGCACTTTGCCATAATTAGGGAGTTGATACCTTATATCACTTCCTCATGCGTAGTCAGTTGGTATTCCTCAATAAGATTCACATCTTTATGAGGTTAGATCAGAAACCCATACCCCAGGTTATTTTCTGACTCTGTCCGACCTGCGCGGTTCTTGTGTATTCGAAGATTAATGGTAATAGTCTCATCCTGGATGAACTATTCATGTTCCATTAAGATTCAGTGCCTTGAACAGTATTACTCCGATTTCCATCGAGTTATACTATCCTCCCACTTACCACTACATATCGGTATTCCTCTCAGGAAAACCGTATGGTGAGTAACAATCTAATTGTTTTCTTGTGAGGTGTATAAGTGCAATACTTATGGTATCCCTAGGATAACCTACATTTGGCACTTATCCTATTTGGTTTTAGTTTGGTATCATCCAAACATATGCCTAGCATACCCAAATTATCAAGAATGAGAAACCCGGTTTCTTCCCGTTCATATCTAATATGATATCTGTTAAACAGATTATTATGGAACCTTATTCAAAATAAGTTCTTGCACTGTTTAAAGCTTATCCGTTGAAGGAAATGGTAGCTCAGAGCGACTCGTGATTAACCTTATTATGTCTAACAAAATTCGGTTAATCCGTTCGGACATACCGTCAAACTGACGTATTCCGGGAGGAGTCCTTATTTGAAAGAATACTATACTCTTTCATATATTCTAGAAACTTATTGCTTAAGTATTTTCCATTACAGTCTTACCATGACGGTTTAATACTTTAGCCGATCTGTTTATCTATTTCGTGTCGAAACTGTAAAAGTTTCCGATTTGTGTTCTTCAAAAGAAACACATAACCATACGCGATGCCACATCCGTAAAGGTCACGAAATATTCATATCCATATCTAGCCTAGCTAGACATGGGCCCACTTGATTCACTATGAAGTAGGGCTAACAGATCGGTGGCATTTACACTTTTACCAAGTAAATAGTGTTTTAGGCACTTTGCCCAAATAGACTAGATTCGTAGACTTTATTTGAATGAGAATCAAATCAGTCCTAGTACCCGCTCTTCAAAAGTGCGGATATACGATTCTTGTTTAGTAGTGTCCCTGACAACTATGCCACAATTAAGTTTCTTAACTGATCAAATCAGTTTGAGCTATTTATTTGTCATGTTATATATTTGAGATATTATTTATATTCAAAATATAAATCCTGTTATACACATCTAATGTGTTTATCTCAATATCATCTTTATATAATGAAACACTTTAGTGTTCTAGAATATAAAGGTACACCCGCAGCGGGTTATACGCGATATAGAGATAATGTTTCTAGTCAAACTAGATACATTATAACAGTTTCCTAATTTACGTACTAACCCGAAGGTAGTTCCTAAATTCAGGTATCTACGGTTAAAACAGCGACTTTCGTCCTGTTTCCAATTCGCAGATAAATCTCTATTGAAGTCAGTATCCTGTTCAAAACAGATTCTGAACATCAATATATTTTATGTACCACACTAAGTATTTAAAATCCAATTTCAATACTAGTTGTGAACATAATTATGACAATCATATTTGAAGTCAGAGCCTTGCTCGTCTTCTATTCCTTCTTAGGATATGTCATTTATCTTCCCAGAAGATTATAATGATTTTGCCTTTGCCTGTTTCAACACTCCAGAAGCCTTTGGCCAAGCCTCGTGTTTCTGGAATATCGAATTAAGGTGCGCCTTGCGCTACAAGCTTAATATATTATTTTATCAAATAAAATAACCTATTAATTTCCAGGACCATCCTGAAACTTTATTCCCAATTTGAAAATTAAACCATTTAAACACATTTTCCCCAGGATTATGTTTTAAATGTCAATCTTTCATTATATCTTGATTCTAATAGTCCAACTATTTAATCAACGATTTGTGGTACTATTTATTATAATGATTATAATAGTCCAACTATATAATCAAATATAATTTAAATTAATTAACCTCAATTACATTGATTACTATAATCCAATTATAAAATCAACTGTAAATCGAAATTAATTAATTCAAATATATTGATTAATATAATCCAATTATATATAATCAAATATAATACAGTCCAACTGCTTATTAAAACAACAATTTAAATATTAGTCCAACTATAGTTTAATCTAACGACGAAATAATTTGTGATTGAGCGCGTATGGCGAGTAATTGAACGAGTATTGCAAATTCAATTCTTGCCTCCCACTATTTTTCGGCGAGCCTCTAACCCTCTGTCGAGTACTCGGGAAACCGTGTTTCCTAGTGGGCTAGGATCCCGTTAAATATCACACAATCTTGACTTTGGCCAACAAATTGTATGATAATTAACTAGGTAGATCTCGAAGATCAATTGGATCCCATCCAATTCCTAGATCCAGTAGGCGGATATCCAAATCCTAAACATATATCTTATATATGCCAATACATCCAATGTATTACCTAACCTTTTTCCTCTGAATCAACTAAGCCTTGGCTTTGGCACAACAAACCTAGTGATCCCAGTCAAGCGTGACCCATTGACCATGGAAAGCTTCGTAATCAATGTCGATGGACAAGAAGTGGTCTTGACTTTGGCCAACAAACCACAACTTGGACAAGACACCGATATGGAACAAAGCCTTCGTGATTCAAACACATCTTCGACGGACAAAGGGCTTGACTTTGGCCAACAACCCAATGCCAATCTCGGATCTTGAGTAAGAATCACTCAATGGAAGGAAAAACACTTGATATTGAGCGAGGGTTTTTCGCGTGCAAATTGGCTACCAATTTATTATCTTTATTAAGGTCTCATCATCATACACCCTTAAACATGCATTCTAAACACATAATAAAGCGCATATGAAATAAAATAATAATGATATGCGGATGGATACTTTACATTGATCCTAGATCAAATCTCTCATTTTCTCTCTCCAAAGCTAGCACATGTATTTACTTCTACCCGTTACACTACACTTCTAAAGAAACCTCATTTACATTGAGGGGAATAGGTGAGAAGAGAATACAAAGAGTATAGAGGTGATAAGGCTGGACACGCAGGTCCAATTAATAAATCAAATTTATTACAATTTCCAAAATTGTCCCACCCGACTAATATCCATCCGATATACATTATTCATGCATCGCAACCATGTATTCATACAAGCATGTTATCAATCAATCTAATCCAATTAATTAATCTGATAATTAGTGATCATCCAATGTTCAAACAACGATTTGATTTTTGCTCGAGTCAAACTCGTTTTGCGAATAAGTACTCAAAGTACGAATTCTTGAATTAAATTAAACTACATAATTAAATCCAATTTAATACGCATTTAATTCTAATTCACTATTTAATTCCAAATTAAATATTACACTTTTATTAACGAACCTTTACGACTTAAATTCCAATTTAATCGCAACGGGTCTCAAAGCCCGATTAACATCTAATGTTTATTTAATTAAAGTCCAATGGGCTTTTAATTAATTTCTATAAGGCGTGGACTTTTGGTCAACTCGGGTCAAACCGAACAACCAAAATCCAATCCGGGAGTTACCCCATAAGCCCAGAAATCAATTTTGGCCCATTAGGCCCAATTAAATAATTAAGGTCCATTAAGTCATAATTGGACTTTATGGATGCGGTTTTAGGCCCAATTGGATCCAACCAAATTTGCCTAAACTCAACTTTGTACAACAAAGCCCAAAAGCCCAATCACAACCTTAAAGGCCCAATTTCCAAAAATAAGCCCAATTAATTAACTTATAAAATTCTAAATTCCATAATTAATTAACCTAAGTGTAATACACAATTAACCACCCAATTAATATTTCTAAAACATCAATTAGCATACTTAATCATGCACTTTAATGACAAATAGTGTCCAACACAATTTATTAAAATCAAACCCATTTTACATGCTTTTGTTCTCGGCAATTAGGGGTTTTTCCAATCCGATTCGGTTTCAATCCAATTGAATCCACAATCATCATTTCCCAAATCAATTCAATTCATCCAATGAATTAAAATCAAAAAACACAATGAATTTCAAATTCAATTGAATTCGGCCAAGCCACTTTAATTTGGGAAAAATGTTCCAAATCAAAATTCAATCAAATTGAACTTCAAAACAACATTACCCAATTGTTTTAAGTCATCCAATGATCAAACAAACAAAATCACCAAGAAATTTAGGGTTCTTTAATTTCGGCCAACATAAGCAATTTGGGGAAATTTGTTCCAAACACAATTTCAACAAATTGATCCAATCAATCTTAAATTAAACATACTTTAAGCATTCTCATTCATCCAATTTCACAAAATATGCTCAAAATCAAGTTTACCCAATTTGTCACTTTATGCCAACATAAAAAATTGGGGAAATTTGTTCCAAACATAATTTCTTCAAATTGATCCAATCAATCATTAATTCAACAACATTAAGCATACTTAATCAATCAATTTAATCAAATCATGCTTCAATTGATTTTACCCAATTTGTCATGCCCAAAATTTAGGGAAAATTGAATCCAATCCAATTTCATGAAATTGATCATACACAACTTCAATTCAACCTCATTCAAGCATACTTCATCAAACAATTCAACCAAATCATGCCTAAATCGAGTTTACCCAATTTTAACCCTAACTTTTTCATGCTTGATCAAAGCTCAAGATACCATTGTAGGTTTCTAATATAGGTCCCAAGAATCATGAAATCAAGCATAAAATTCGCATGAATACACAAAGGAATAAGGCGGAAACTTTACTCACATTGAACGGTTTTGGATGCGAAGAACAAGATCCATTTTCCTCCTTGTTGAAGCTCGGTTTTGGACTCCATGAGCTGCTGGGATGCTCGGTTGGGGCTGTTTTGATCCCTTCAAAATTCGGCCATGGGAGACCTCCATTGAAGCTCCAAGCTTCAAGCTCCAAAAATGGATTCCAAGCTCATAAATTCGTTTCCCTATCACCTATGTATAACCCAAGGTGTGCTAGCACTACTCTTCTTCCTTGCTTCTCACAAATTCGGTCAAACCAGAAAATTTGAGGAAGAAATCGGTTCCAAAACCGTGAAGGAGAGGAAGAGAGAAAAGAGAGGGAAAAGGGTTTCACGTGAAACCGTGGGGAGAGAGAGAGAGATGAAGAAAAATAAAATATAGTTTGTTTATATATTTTCCAAAAATAAATAAACCATTTACCACTTTTCATTTCCAAAAACCAAAAAGTCAAAAAGCAAAACAATAAATGCCTTTCAACTACCACATCAATCACTCAAATCAAATGACAACTTGTCACATCACTCAAAGTGACATTTGATTTGACGCTTGATGTGACTTGCGATTTGACGCATGATTTGACTTGCGTGCCGCACTCGAATTCGAAATGCGAATGCGCTCGCAAATAACCGGGCTCGGGTTCGCTAATTCCAAATTAACGAATTTTCCGTCGCGTCGTAATTAAATGATTACGCCTAGCGAAATCACTATTCACGTCGCTAACGAATTAATTCTAAATTAATTCGTTCGCCCGAATTAAAATCTAATTCAATTCCGCGTCAAAATCCAATTTCTAATAATATATCAAATATATTATTTTATCGATTAATTCCAAATTAATCGTTCTCTCTCTTTAATTAATATTTTATCCCAGATAAAATATCTCCGTGATTAATCCCAGATTAATTTTCTCTCTCTTCTAATTAATCCCAGATTAATTAAGTGCGAGTTATACGTCATCGGTGAATCTTCGGGAAGCGACCCATGAGATCCCCGGATATGTTGGCAAGTAAATACGGTCGTCGGACTATCCGAACACGTAAGTACCTCGTACTACGTTTATACCGATTTACAAGACAAGGTTGGCTTCTAGCAAAGCGCCATGCCTACCCAATTCTCCAGAAATATTCTTACAGGAATATATAGATCTGTATCAAGCGTAGTATACCGTAGTATTGTGTATATCAGCCCAGTATCGGATAGTCACGTGCTAGGGCTGGGGCTGGATAAGTGTCTGCCCCGTCCGAAGCACATGTCGGATGTCTGGTAACTAGTCTCTATAATCGGATATACATGACCTTGTCATAATATCCCGATGGCCGGCCAGCACTTAAGAGCACTAATACCGTATCCTGCGTGACATCATCTCCACTATGACTGAAGTGATACTTCGTCTCGACATCACACCCAATACACTACGACTCTCTGATAAACCCAGAAGTGGTGTACGCAGAACCGGTTAAAGCCCTGTACCACCAAGACCAAAGTCTATCGATTATCGTAAGTATTAGCGATGCAAGTCTCAGGTTAAGACTATACACACCTACCTTGATTTCGGCCTCCCATAGACACATAGTCATAATACCAATGGGATTCCGAGGGGTCTATCCAGAGCGAAGCTGTTTCCCGTACCATCGGTGAAAACAACCTCCTATCGCACTTGCATAAGTATCCTATACTTATATATATGAGAACTATGCCGTTGTGCCCTCACAACGCGCACAAGTGCAATACTAGCCTATTCCGCATTATCGATGTCCTGTCTCGATAATACTACGACTAGGGATATTTAATGATTAATCCTTCGTGGACTGATACTGTCTCATATCATTCTCAATCCAGGAACTAATCATATGGACCTCTCTTCATTTATACATCTAAGGTGATCTAATCACAAATGATGAGAGTACAATCTCCTTTGTCACATAGTTAATTTGCTACACAACACAATGATCTGTGCAAATAGTGACGCTATGGGTCATTTTGTCCAACATCTTGATTATCTCATAATCAAGACTTGATTATCTTATAACAAAGAATTCTAGAAAACATTAAGTTAAATTAATTTAACATAGTTTTCCATTTGTGACAATAAATATTATTAATCTCATTAATAATATATAAATATAATGTGAGCATATTATTAGACAATCTAGTTATATTAGGTTTTCTACAGTTAATCGAGCTAGTACTGGGACCAAAATAGACATACGGTTCCGAGCTCCGATAATTCCGAAATATTAATTAAACTCTTTAATAAAATATTACGGATTATTAACTCCGCGTTATTCCACTAAAAACTATAAGTTGAACTCATGTTACCGTAGATGGATAAAATAAACCGAACAACTTCAGTGTCCATCGATATAGTCATTACATATGGATATAGCCCTTCATGAATATCTCATAAATAGAGCCGGGTCAAAATTCCGTTAAACCCCACTAAATATTTTGTCTCTTAAGCACCATTGATTCTATAATGAACAAATAATTCATAACAATTATGAATATAAAAATTTCTATTCGTAATAGAAAAGTTGAGTGCTCATATTGTTCAACTCTCGAATCAACTCTTAAAAAATATATTCTTCTACTTCTCGTAAGAAGGAGTGAATTTTATATCTATGTAAAATATTCCCAGCTACACACCAAACCATATCCCCAAAATACGTAGTTATTGCCGGAAATGCAACACCAACCTCACCATAGTAAATCAAAGGACATAGCATGTCATGCAGGAGTTCATAGTACACTCAGGATTAATATTGAATCCATATATGACCATCTATTAGATAAAATGAATTTCTTCGGTTAACGGATATTAAAAGAAATTCATATTTATCTGAGTTCAGTCCTATATGATCTCATCATACAAGGTGCCTCCATTCCCATGTCACTATATGAACAATCTCAGATCAAGGTCACCATACAAGTATAGAATGGACCGCAGTTATAGATAAACCACAAACAAAGTACCCTCTTTGTTTGCTCTCTACGGACTATATAGATTACTAACTTCAAACATAAATCCTCTTGTGCATCAAAAATATACTAAGTCTGAAGGTACAATAGTAATCAAGGTAAACAAGACAATTGGACAATATGCGATATAAATCAAAATACTTTGATAAAATGAATAATGTATTTATTATTTTTACAATGATCAATTCTGTTTTATAATACATGAAGCTTTAGGACATAAATCCCAACACTCAATGGTTCAGAACTTGTTGGTGACGCCTTGCGATGGTGGCGGAACCGCATCTCCTGGTGATAATCTAGAATTAGCAAAATTCGTTAGTACTAAGATTGTGAATTTATATCCTTACTTAACAAAATTTATTCATTATTCATGATAAATCGTACTCGCTATGTTACTAATATTTTAGGGTGGTCTAACAATTTTTACTACGCTCATTTGAGGATTTCACAAGCTACTTCACAAAACTCCATATTATGCCCTCTTTCCAGAAACTTTCAGTGCACCAACACTGACATTGAAAATTCGGTGCGCTAAATCGGGGTTGAATTTGGATCTGCAATTTTAATAAAATACTCGTTTATGTGTCTAATTTATTTTTTCTTTTACAGATCGCGGTTTTGATTCCTAGAACTCATGTTATAAATTGAAGTTCAGGGGCTGTGCTACTGGAAAAAAAACTGGGCACATGGGCAGCATATAGCCCGTGTATCTAATTCTGATTTTTGGATATGTTATTTCCTCATGTATCTAATTTATCCAGAATTTTTCGGATCTTAATTTCGACCTACGGAACTCAACTTATAAGCAATAAATCAGGACCTGTCCAGAAGGTGTCCTAAATTAAACTCACTGTCCATGTTATCTAAGTCACTGCCATGTTTGACAGATTTATTTCAACCATTACCACTAGACTTTTCAGCACATTAAAATACATAAACAATCCTCTAAAATTCAATATCTATATTCAAGAACCAACCTCTTATATACTAAAAATCAAAGCATGGATACTAAAGCCATTAAAGATTTCAACACCAACTCAAATTCTTCTCTCAACACACGTCATTCCTATCACACTACATCATCAACCTCCATCAAAGTAACCACAACCCATACTGTTAAAAATAATGACACATCTGACCATCCTTTCACATGAAATGCATAATTTCATTCTTATATTATCAAGAAATACACAATCAAGCATGCTAACAACACAATCAAAGCTAATTAAGTAATTCAAAATCCTAGGGTTCATAACATACAAATTAAGGGCTCCCAAATACAATCTCAAAACTGAAATTAGAGGGGGGAAATAAGATACAGAGCTTACTTTGCATGAGAGGAATCTTGGCACCATTACTTGCTACTTCAAAATAATGAAAAATTAAAGAAAGAAAATGATTTGTTTTTCTAATGGAGGGGGAAGCTTCTCATGTTTTTTTTTTTTTTTTTGCTTGAAGAAGGAGGTGGATGAATAGTGCTCAATTTATAGGGCATAAGAATGATATTTGTTTGCAAATGAGTGGCTAGGGAGAGGCCACATCACCCCAATTCTAGTATTTTTCCGAAATCACTTTAGCAGTTACATAAATATAGATTTTTATCCTTCTTCCAATTTTAATTTGGGAAAATATTCAATGTAGAAGTTGTAGGTCTCGGTCTTAGAAAAATCGGAGTTCGTATGAGAATGGTATGACCCAAATACCATAGGCTGTCCGGAGTGGAATATTTTACAGTTTCGTATCGGAATTTCGAGGAATTCACCGATTGTCCCCAAAGTCATTTCATGAATGTATATGTGCTCAAACATAATGTATATTATGTAACACTCGTCCCACGATGTAACAGTAATCATAATTTTCGGTCGTTACAAATTATCATTAAAATTGCTTGGAAAGAGGAAGCGAGGTAAGGCCCAAAGACATTTTCTTACTGCATACTGTTATATAATATATTTGATAAGCATGATTTTCTTTTTATGAAAGAGAGTACTGAAACCATTTGAAATATCATGATTTATATTAATTTTAAAATCACCATATGCAACGTTATACGTTTGAAACTAGATATGAATCTTAAACCTTTATGTGAATTTCTAAAAATAAAATTAAAACTTGCTTAGATATATTGATGCAACTGATCTCGTCCAGTATAAAAAACCACATGTACGAATTGTGAAAAGATCACTGTTTATAATCAGAAAAATATTTCAAAAATTATTCGGATAGTATAATATATTTTCTTGTAATAATAAGATTCTTATTTAATATATTTATTAATTTAATTTTATAATTTTATAATATTTTTTAATTGTAATAGGATAGTAAAATATGTTTTCTTATTATAATAATTTTCTTATAAAATTATAATATATATTTTTATTGTATTAGGAGTTCTATTTAATACAAAATTAATTGTAATGATATTTTAATTTTATAATTTAATAATAAAAAAATTAATTGTAGAGGTTAATTGTAAAAATTAAATGTCGCGTATGGTTTTTTTTAATGAGATATTATAATATGTTTTCTTATTATAATAGGTTTATTTATTTTAATTTTATAATTTAATGATAATAAATTAAAATATTAATTAATTAATAAAGTAATAGGTTTCTTACTTTAATAGTAGATTGTGTTTTTATATTGTAATATGTTTCTTATGTTAATAATTTATTATTTTAATTTTATAATTTAATAAAAAAAATTATAGAGATATTTTAATTTTTTAATTTAATAATAAAAATTTAATCGTAGAGATCATGCTAATTTTAGATAATTTAATAGTGTTTTTATTCAAATAGGATAGTCTAATATGCTTTCTAATTATAATAAAATTCTTAAAAAATTATAATATGTATTTTTATTGTAATATGATTTTTATTTAATAAATTTTTTAAATTAATTTTATAAATATAATATACATACCAGCATGAAGGACAAAAGGAGTCATAATTTTGAAAGGAATCCCCAACACCAGGGTTGTGACCGGGAACCGTGGGCCTGAAGGCACCTATGTGTTTTGTACGCGAAGGCATTGTCTCGTCAGCAACCTCAGTCGTTGTGGCCCTCGTGGGTAGGGATGGTAATTTGATTGAATATCCAATGGTTGGATCTATTCGATATTCGATCATAACCGATCGAAAAAATTATCTAATATTCGAAGTTTAGTAGATATTGGTCTATTTCAGATATAAAATTAGGTATTCGAAATTTAGTAGATATTGGTCCGTTTCAGATATAAAATTAGGTATTCCAAATACTTTTCGATCGGTTGTCATTTTAGGATATTGGATATCCTCATACCAAAAATAAAAAAAAAATAAAAAAAATAATAAAAAAAATTGTAATAATATTAATTATAAAACCAAATAAAATAAAAATTATAATAATATTAATTATAAAACCAAAATTAAATAAAATTATAATAATATTAATATAAAACCAAAATCAATCATTTAAATAAATAAATAATTAATTATTTTTTCGAATTTATCACATTTCTTCATTTTGTTTTTCAAATTTTCGATTATTTCGGTCGATTGTGGATATCCGACTTTTCAGTCAGTATTGGATATGGATACCGATTATGAAATTTTTTTTTGATTATGGATAAGTATTGGATAATGAATTTGATTTTGGTTTCGATTTTAGTTTCGTCCAAAATGATCGATTGCCATCCTTAGTTGTGGGTGGAGGGTAAATATTGGCAATAGTTGCTTTAATTGTGGAATCGTCACCATGCAAGTTACTTTTCTGCTCTTAAGTAAATATTTTTTACTTCTTTTTCTAGGGTTTTGTTGTAAGTTTGAAGTTTTGGGAATCGTGGAGGACATTTAAAAATATTTAACTTATATATATATATTTATATATATATTATTTAATAGTATTTTTTTTAATTTTAATAGGATATTATAATATGTTTAAATGTTATAATAATATAATTCTTATAAAATTATAATATATTTTTTTATTGTAATATGATTTTTATTTAATAGATTTATTAATTTAATTTTATAACATTAATATAAAGCCGATACGTGGCGCGATGAGGAGGCTTAAAAATGTTTAAATACACACACATATATACATATCGAGAGATTATTAAAAAGTCTTTTTCCAATATGATTAATTCCTAAAAATGATAAATTCCTAATTATTTTCATAAGTAATTCAAATTTTTGAGATTCTTCTTATTTACACTCTGTTTGGAACAAATAAATTCCATAAAATTATATGAAATTCATTTACAATTAAAACTTTATTTTTGAAATTTTTGTTCGAGAATTAGTGTCATTAACTGAAATCAAACATGCATCAATAACAACAATGAAATCAAATCATCAAGTCATGCCAATATTACACCATAAACCCTAAACTTTGGAGAACAAGAAAAACCTGGAAAAATTGACGAAATCAGTGGTCCAAGTCGAGTTTTCTCTATCCTTAAGAACTTATTAGCCCTGCCTCGGTGCTCTACGGGTTTTGTGGCTAACGTCCTCCCAGAATAACTTGGATTCCTCTTCTTCAAGGGGCACTCCTTAACAAGATCTCGAACTAGGATAATGGTGGAACTCTCTCTAACTCTAAAACAATATTATTCTTTTCTACTGGATGGATTCAGATTCTTTGAAAGAACAATGAAGGCTCCTTTAAATAGACATGAAATTGTGCATTTGAGGGCACCATTTGGTTTGGGGTGTAACCCTCCCAAGAGTTATACCCCTCCCTTAAACCCTTTGGAGCCTAAATATATGTTCTTCTAAATTGGAGGACATGTCCTTACATGTATATACCCTTCCCATAGGGTACCATCTAAGGGACATGTCCCTCCTCAATCCAAACTTAATATTTGAAGAATTTACAACAATCCCCCACAATTCTCAAAATATTCATGCAGACACTCGAGAGAGTTTCTGTGAACTAAAGTTGCATCAAAATAGGTAGCTTTCGCCTTGAACCTTTCCTAGTGAATGACAATCGGATTTACTTGGCAAACCAGTGACCATAGTCTTGAACTATTTTGTCGTTGGTGTAAACCAAGACAATTGCCAACACACAGCTTTACTTCGACCATTTCCCGTTCTACAGTTGTGTTCATTTCGGCCATGAACATCGGTCATGGATTCATCAAGCACTTTAGGGAAGTCAACCTCTAAAATCCCAAGGAAGCAGCCTCACTTCTTACTTGAAATAGGTGATCTACTATGAAGAGGTAATATGCCTTTACCCCCATTAGGACTCATCTCCTAATATAGTGATCATTAAAAGACTTAGCTTATCCTAACCTTGACAGACAACACTCTGCGTCATTATCGGAATGGGAAAGAGTACAAAACTCTACAGTGTTTGTTCTTAATTGCACAAAGTTTCAGTTGTCCCTTTTGAACCTAGATCTTAGGATCTCCAGTCAGTTAGGCTGGGTTTCCACAGTGACAATTCTTAATTTATAGGCTTCAAGCCCATTCCCCTCGATGACTTTTCAACTTGCTATCTATGTAAACCTTTAGTAAGTGGATCCACTAGGTTTTCCTTCGAATTGACATAATCGATCAATATTATGCCACTTGAGAGCAGTTGACGTATGGTATTATGTCTTTGACTTATGTGTCGAGACTTACCATTATAAATTTTATTTTGGTCTCTCCCAATAGCCAATTAACTATCACAATGTATGCTTATCACTAGCATCGGTTTGGGCCAACTTGGAATATCCTCCAATAAATGTTTGCCTCGAGAATTTCCATGACACGACTACATTACCAATTATGAAAACATTTACCACTCATAGATTTGGAATCCACTGTATCTGATATCCAGTTAGCATCAGTGTATCTGTGGGAACACAGGAACTGGACGACGCATGCTGTTCCGGGCTCGCGGCCCGGTCGGGAGTACGGAGTAGCCCGCGGGGGACTAAACCGGAGAATAATGGAGTCGCCACCCGGTGTGAACCGGGAAAATGAGATTTAAGGCCGCACTCACCCCTCGCAAGGGAAGACCTCAAACCGTTGGGTTCGGAATGGTCCCTTACTTATGTCACTTGTAATGAAAGGATTTGTGTAATAATTTAATCAAGCTTAAGTAACACTTATTTCCAAGAGTATCATGCTTCTAAATCCACATGCATAAAATAAAACTTACACCTAAATTCACATATATCTCACATCTAAGATTGCATGCTTGAAAATACCTCAAAGTAACAACGAACATACAACTTCATTTAGCATATCATGTTCACGAAAAAAAAACAAGCATACATACTAACCATACAAGCATACATGTGAGCACTTTTCCAAGTGATACGTGGAATTGTATCCCAAGTACAGACCGCACTACCGTCCATTCGGAATCGGCTATGGAATTTATGTTTGGGGTTCCATCTGATATACCACAAGAAATAATACTCCAAAGTCATCATGACATAGGTATATGAATCGTAATACGTTAAATCAAGACTAAGACAAATGACGCAACCAATGGAATAAACATGCTTTTCATTATGATGTGCACAAAGATAAGAATGACTATATGGGGTTTCATAAAAAAAATCACCTAAGAAACAATTATACATGGCATGTGATGAATATGTCTCAGTTCAGTGTGTTCACGTTCGTGTAGCATTCGTAAACGCGTTCGAACGGTAAACAGAAGGTTCGCGTTCGTGTAGCGTTCGAGAACGCGTTCGAACGGAACCAGACCTGATGCATGATAAGACCAAGAAAGTGCATGTACGTTCACGTAACGTTCGAGAACGCGTTCGAATGGTAAATAGAAGGTTCGCGTTCGTGTAGCGTTCGAGAACGTGTTCGAACGGAACCATACCTGATGCATGTAACACAAAGAATAAAGACAACAATGTCAAGCTCAGTATGTCCGATTGAACGTGTCTTGCATCCAACTGAACACACATCAACCGGCGTGGCGAAGCATCATGGTAAAGGGCTTTAACCCTTCCCCATAAGGGGATCTTTCATTCCACTTACTAAGCCCATGCTCTCGATTGAATCATGCATACATAGAATTAAAAGCAATAATATCAAACTAATATACCCGATTGAACGTGTCTTGCATCCAACCGAACACACATCAACCGGCGCGGCGAAGTATCGTGGTAAAGGGCTTTAACCCTTCCCCATAAGGGGATCTTTCATTCCACTTACTAAGCCCATACGCTCGATTGAATCATACGTAAATAAGCAACATGCAGAATTCGAGTGACGAAAAATAAATAAATAAATCAAAGCAACATGAAACAAGAGAAGGTGTCGTTTACTCAAGTGGTACGTGGAGTTGTATCCCAAGTACAGACCGCACTACCGTCTATTTGGATTCGGCTACGAAATTTACATTTGGGTTTCCATCCTATATACCACGAGAGACGACACTCTTTTATTCATCCAATACCCACAACACACATCATACACAAACAAGATTCAAAAAATAAGTAAAATACAATCAAAATAAATAACGAAAATCACATAAAGATGAGTGTGAAAAGTACCCTCAGGTCTAACCTTTTAAGCCGTCTCTCGGACTCGCGGTACACGATCGTCGGAAGGGTGGATGCTCCGCAACTCTTCCGGTTCACTGGTTCACTACTCTCGTTCGTTGTCTTACTTTTTTGAGTCGTCGTTCTCCGTCTTTTGCTGCTGCTTTTGACTCTAATCCGCTGCCATTGCTACTGTTTTGCTGCTGTATTTTAGTTACTGTGTTTGGGATGTTTTGGCTACTGTTTTGGGCGTGGTTTACCGCTGTTTTAAGTTGATTTTGGGCTGCTGTGTTTGGTGTGATTTTCGGTGATGTGTGGAGGTTTATGGGGCTGGTTTTCAGTGGTGATTATGGGTTGTTTTGATAGCTGTAGGGGGTGTGAATGGCTACTGTATTTTCAGTGATGTGATGGTAAGGATGAAGGGAATGATTTGCTATCTTTCTTGTGATTGGCTTGTGATGTTTTAAGGTTTCTTGCTGTGACTTGCGTGTGAGTAGTGTATGAGCTAGGGGAGTGCATGTCTTGGTGAGAGGTTGTTTATATAGAGAAGGGCTAGGGCTTCACCTTGTCTCACAAGGAAGGGATTTTGCATTAAAATGAGGGTTTTATTTGGTGTTGAGCAAGGAAAGTCAAAGATTGAGGGGGGACAAATCTTGGCTAGATTAGGAAGTCAATATCTTTAATTTGTTATGATTGATTTTAATTAGGCATGACATCTTTTTAATTTAGTATGTGATTTGTTTAAATAGGAAGTTAATATATTTGATTTATCTTCATTAGGTATTATTATATTTTATGTTTTATTTAATTGGTAAATGGTTTAAATATTTTATTTAATATTTAATGTTTAATTTAATTAAATTAGGATGTGTTTTATGGGCTTTGGGGGGCTAATTGGGCTGGGGCGCGAGACTAGCAGTAAAACCAGAAATACCGACTCTGTTCGAACGCCCATTCGAACGCGGCACGAACGTCCGCAATCTGCCTGACGTTCGAACGAAGTAACGAATGCAGCACTAACGAAGACAGTGAACTTGTGAAATGAACTTGATGACGTACTTATTCTGAATTTCCCCTTCCGACCTCCGTTTCCCGCAATATCCTTAGCTAAAAAAAATGTAGTGCCTCCAACTGAGACTCATCATCGGGTTTCACATGCGAGAATGCAATGCCTACAGTCGCCCCCACTTTGATGGGACTTGTGCAGTGTTTGACTTTGAACAATCCTATCAAAGTTATGCAATGCATTTTCACTTACCTGGCTCGCCAGCTGCCACTTGACTTACCATGTGTTGAGTTGAGTTGATTTGTTGGTGAGGTGCTGCGACCCCTGGTTCATTCCTGAACCGTGCTCCATTTTTAGAGCGCCATTTTCGACATCTTTTGTGTGTGTGCTCCATTTTGGAGCACCATTTCCGGCATTTGCTGTGTGTGTTCCATTTTGGAACGCTATTTTTGGCATTTGCTTTGTGTGCTCCATTTTGTAGCGCCATTTCCGGCATTTGTTGTGTGTGTTCCATTTTGGAACGCCATTTTCGGCCTTTGCTGATACTGATGCTGATGTGGGCCTTGCCCTCAGAATGATGTGGGCCTCGCCCCAAATTGATACTGACATGGGCCTCGCCCCTAAGACTCATCCCCAAGACCGAAACTGATATGGGCCTCGCCCCCAACTGATACTGATATGGGCCTCGCCCCTAGACTGAAACTGATACGGGCCTCGCCCCCAACTGATACTGATATGGGCCTCGCCCCTAGACTGATACTGATATGGGCATCGCCCTAAACTGACGTTGAAGTGGGCCTCGGCCCTGGGACTCATCCTCAAACTGTAACTGATATGGGCCTCGGCCCTGGGACTCATCCCCAAACTGATGCTGATGAGGTGGGCCTCGGCCCTGGGACTCATCCCCAAACTGATGCTGATGATGTGGGCCTCGCCCCCAAGCTGATACTGGTTCATTTCTGAAACTGACTGTACTGTTGTTGCTTCCGAAGATTCCCCGTGTTCTAAACATCACTGAATTTCATAGTACCAAGGTTGAATGTTTTTCTCAAATATACTCATGTTGCTGGTTGAAAGGAAGAGATTCAGACAAGTAAGCAAAATGAACGTCTTTATTATTATTAAGAAGAGGTTCGAACGAAGAGACAACACCAATGTCTTTATTTAAAAAAAAGCAGGATCAAATAAACTATGAGGAATAACTTCATCATTCACAGCATTGCCTTCTTCATTGGCCTATGGTTCTCCACCGTTGTCATCCCCTATTCCTATGAATGAAACTGAGTGGTTGAGAGTTTGGAGGACAAGGGTTTCGGGTAGGCCAGAGTTGATCATATAGTTGGGTAGGGGATTTCTGTGTGCGTTGGGTTGTTCTCTTTTTGGGTCAGGTATTTTGTGGGAGTCAATGAGGTTTTGGATCTCATGCCTAAGGCGGGTGCAGCTATCAGTTTCGTGGCCTCTCCTCTGATGGAAGTGACAATACAAGCTTAGGTTAAGGTTGGGTGGTATAGGATCTGGAAGTGGTTTAGGCTCTAAGGGTTTTAGGAGTCCTTGTCCCTTCAACTTCTCAAGCACCTTAGATAACGGCTTCCCCAGGTTAGAGAAATACTGGTTCTTAATGGAAGCAACCTCGGCAGTAGCGGGCTTGGTCTCAAAAGGCCCCCCAAAGGTTCTTCTATTCTGGCCATAAAACTTTTGGTTTTCAGCCTCTTATTCCTCAATATCCATGACAGTTTCCCTCAACTGTCGAAAATCAGAAATAATCGAAGTCATCCTCCTTAGTTTACTATAAATAGAGGGCTTGGTGCCCTTGATGATAATTTTAATCTGGTCCTTCTCAGAGGGCCGAGTCTGCATTTTCAGAAGCTGGCTTCTCCAGCGGTCTACATACTCCTTGAAGCTTTCTTCTGGCTTCTGCTTAGTGTTCTCCAAATCACGAAGTGACAAATCAATCTCTAAGTCTGTAACATACTGTTTCATAAAAGCATCAGCTAGTTCCTTCCAATCTTCCTTAACCTTCTTCTTAAGGCTATGATACCAAACCACAGGTGCCCCATCGAGTGACATCCCAAACATCTTTTGGACTTGGCGCTGTGATAGGCCCATTAAACTCATGACTGAGACATATTGCTGCAGATGGACCCTCGGGTCTCCATTCCCATTAAACTTGGCCATGTCGGGCATTTTAAACTGAGCTGGCAGCTGTTCTCCGAAGGTCATTGCCTCATAGTCTAACAAATCTTCATGTTTACCCCTCATCTTACGGGTAACTGACTCAACCTGATCCCGAAGCTTCTGAAATTCTGCCTGAGACCCAATCACTTTACCTGTTGCATACTCTGCCATGTCATCATCAAAAGTGGGGATATCATCCCCCGACCCATTCAGAGGCTCCTCGCGCCTCACATTCTCAGAATTTCCCCCAGCACGGGGCACATCCATATTTTTCATGGCAGTAGTCAAGGCTTGCAACTATTCAGTGACCTTGGCGAGACCGTTTTCCAACTGATCCATACGGGATACCTCAATATCTGATTCACCCATGTCTGTTCCCAGTATTCTGGTGAGTCTTCCCTTTTCCCTAACCCAACGGGAATCTATGATGGCTTTTAGAACACGATGGTTAACATGATGTATGTATGCATGGGGTGCGTGAGATGCATGTAACATATATAACATACTAAATCAACTAAAATTTTCAAACAAATTGCCCCGTTATCATTTTAGAAGCTTTTGGGCTAACTGTCATAGGAGTGAACTCGTCCCAGTTTAAATGGCCCAACGAGTTCACGTCTCATGGCAAAGAGCCCAACTAAATCCAAATGGTAATGTTCCGAACACAAGCACAAAGTGGCCCATCAACACTTAGAAACCTTTGGCCCGATCGCATAAAATACGTTCTTGTCCCAGTTTAAATGGCCCAACAAGCCCCTATCCCATGACAAATGGTCCAAATGGATCCAAACGGCGATGTTCCCAAACACAAGCATAAAAGATAATGCAAATATAAAGTAATAATTTCTACGGAATGGCCCATCAATATTTCAGAAGCTTTGGGCCCAATGATCATAAGGTACGAACTCGCCCCAGTTTAAATGGCCCGGCAAGTTTGCATTTCTGACAATAGTCCAACTGCATCCAAATGAGGATGGTCCACAAGCACATACTCAAGGAAATAATTGTTACTTTAACCATACAACCCCGGTCTATGGGTGGGTTCGCATGAGTGTAGACAAAGGCTCTCATCGGTGAAGGATGGCCCACAACTAGGTCTCCCCAATCAAGGGTTTGAGCAACCAAGTGAGCGCACCCTTTTTTATACACTAAGGTACGTGCCAATGAGCTATGGTGTGTGACTGACTGTCAAATGGATTTCCCGTTGTAGATTCCCCAGAGGGAAGGTGGAGCGAGGCTCACTTAAATACCCAAGCCTCTTAGGCTCTTATCACTTGGTGTTAGGAATAAACAACGAGTCCTCTAAATTAGTCCATCACAATAGGCTACGAGTAGATGGCTATCTAGGTGCCTTCACAGCTTTTCCTTCTAGAAAGGTAGTGAGTGAAGGAAGACACCAAACCATTACCTAGCCTCAAAATGCCTTTGATTAAACCCTCATTTTATCCACTATAGACACAGTCAATTAGAACATAAATCCAATCATTACAAGACAATATTTCGGGGCCGATTCTCTATCCCTGGTGGAGTCGCCAGACTGTGGGAACACAGGAACTGGGCGACGCATGCTGTTCCGGGCTCGCGGCCCGGTCGGGAGTACGGAGTAGCCCGCGGGGGACTAAACCGGAGAATAATGGAGTCGCCACCCGGTGTGAACCGGGAAAATGAGATTTAAGGCCGCACTCACCCCTCGCAAGGGAAGACCTCAAACCGTTGGGTTCGGAATGGTCCCTTACTTATGTCACTTGTAATGAAAGGATTTGTGTAATAATTTAATCAAGCTTAAGTAACATTTATTTCCAAGAGTATCATGCTTCTAAATCCACATGCATAAAATAAAACTTACACCTAAATTCACATATATCTCACATTTAAGATTGCATGCTTGAAAATACCTCAAAGTAACAACGAACATACAACTTCATTTAGCATATCATGTTCACGAAAAAAACACAAGCATACATACTAACCATACAAGCATACATGTGAGCACTTTTCCAAGTGATACGTGGAATTGTATCCCAAGTACAGACCGCACTACCGTCCATTCGGAATCGGCTACGAAATTTATGTCTGGGATTCCATCCGATATACCACAAGAAATAATACTCCAAATTCATCATGACATAGGTATATGAATCGTAATACGTTAAATCAATACTAAGGCAAATGACGCAACCAATGGAATAAACATGCTTTTCATTATGATCTGCACAAAGATAAGAATGATTATATGGGGTTTCATAAAAAAAATCACCTAAGAAACAATTATACATGGCATGTGATGAATATGTCTCAATTCAGTGTGTTCGCGTTCGTGTAGCGTTCGTAAACGCATTCGAACAATAAACAGAAAGTTCGCGTTCGTGTAGCGTTCGAGAACGCGTTCGAACGGAACCAGACCTGATGCATGATAAGACCAAGAAAGTGTGTGTGCGTTCACGTAGCGTTCGAGAATGCGTTCGAACGGTAAATAGAAGGTTCGCGTTCGTGTAGCGTTCGAGAACGCGTTCGAACGGAACCAGACCTGATGCATGTAACACAAAGAATAAAGACAACAATGTCAAGCTCAGTATGTCCGATTGAACGTGTCTTGCATCCAACCGAACACACATCAACCGGCGCGGCGAAGCATCGTGGTAAAGGGCTTTAACCCTTCCCCATAAGGGGGTCTTTCATTCCACTTACTAAGCCCATGCGCTCGATTGAATCATGCATACATAGAATTAAAAGCAATAATATCAAACTAGTATGCCCGATTGAACGTGTCTTGCATCCAACCTAACACACATCAACCGGCGAGGCGAAGCATCGTGGTAAAGGGCTTTAACCTTTCCCCATAAGGGGATCTTTCATTCCACTTACTAAGCCCATGCGCTCGATTGAATCATACGTAAATAAGCAACATGCAGAATTCGAGTGACGAAAAATAAATAAATAAATCAAAGCAACATGAAACAAGAGAAGGTTTCGTTTACTCAAGTGGTATGTGGAGTTGTATCCCAAGTACAGACCGCACTACCGTCCATTCGGATTCGGCTGCGGAATTTACGTATGGGTTTCCATCCTATATACCACGAGAGACGACACTCTTTTATTCATCCAATACCCACAACACACATCATACACAAACATGATTCAAAAAATAAGTAAAATACAATCAAAATAAATAACGAAAATCACATAAAGATGAGTGTGAAAAGTACCCTAAGGTCTAACCTTTTAAGCCGTCTCTCGGACTCGCGGTACACGATCGTCGGAAGGGTGGATGCTCCGCAACTCTTCCGGTTCACTGGTTCACTTCTCTCGTTCGTTGTCTTACTGTTCTGAGTCGTCGTTCTCCGTCTTTTGCTGCTGCTTTTGACTCCAATCCGCTGCCGTTGCTATTGTTTTGCTGCTGTATTTTAGTTACTGTTTTTGGGATGTTTTGGCTACTGTTTTGGGCGTGGTTTACCGCTGTTTTAAGGTGATTTTGGGCTGCTATGTTTGGTGTGATTTTCGGTGATGTGTGGAGGTTTATGGGGCTGGTTTTTGGTGGTGATTAGGGGTTGTTTTGATGGCTGTAGGGGGTGTGAATGGCTACTGTATTTTCAGTGATGTGAGGGTAAGGATGAAGGGAATGATTTGCTATCTTTCTTGTGATTGGCGTGTGATGTCTTAAGGTTTCTTGCTGTGACTTGCGTGTGAGTAGTGTATGAGCTAGGGGAGTGCATGTCTTGGTGAGGGGTTGTTTATATAGAGAAGGGCTAGGGCTTCACCTTGTCTCACAAGGAAGGGATTTGGCATTAAAAGGAGGATTTTATTTGGTGTTGAGCAAGGAAAGTCAAAGATTGAGGGGGGACAAATGTTGGCTAGATTAGGAAGTCAATATCTTTAATTACGACGTAATTAAATCAAATTTAATTAAATAATTTTTCCTAGTAAAATTACTATTCACGTCGCTTGCGAATTAATTCTAAATTAACTCGTTCGCCCTAATTAAAATCTAATTTTAATTCCACGTTGAAATCCAATTTCGTATAATATATCGAATATATTATTTTATCGATTAATTCCAATTAATCGTTCTCTCTCTTTAAATAATATTTTATCCCAGATAAAATATCTCTGTAATTAATCCCAGATTAATTTTCTCTCTCCTATAATTAATCCCAGATTAATAAAGTGTGAGTCATACGTCATAGGTGAATCTTCGGGAAGCGACCCATGAGATCCCCGGATATGTTGGCAGTAAATCCGGTCTTCAGACTATCCAAACACGTACGTACCTAGTACTACATTTTTACCGATTTACAAGACATGGTTGGCTCCTAGCAAAGCACCGTGTCTACCCAATTCTCTAGAAATATCCTTATAGGAATAAGTGATCTATATCAGACGTAGTATACGTAGTATTGCGTATTACAATCCAGCATCGGATGTCACGTGCAAGGCCTGGGGCTGGAATTTTGTTTGCCCCGTACGACGCACATATCAGATCTCTGGTAACTAGTCTCTATAATCAGATAATCATGACCTCGTCATATTATCCCGATGACTGCAGTACATAAGAGCACCAGTTCCGTATCCTACGTGATCATCATCTCCACTATGACTGGAGTGATACTTTCGTCTTGACATCACACCCAATAAACTACGATTCTCAATATACCCAGAAGAGCCGTACACATAACCTGTTAAAGCCCTGGATGACCAAAACCAAAGTATATTGATTGTCGCAAGTATTAGCGGTGTAAGTCTCAGGTTAACACCAAATACACCTACCTTGATTCGGACTTCCATAGACACATAGTCATACTACCAATGGAATTCTAAGGGGTCTATCCAGAGCGAAGCTGTTCCCGTACCATCAGTAAACACAACCTCATATTACACTTGCATGGGTATCATATACCCAAATATATGAGAACTATGCCGTTATGCTCCCACAACGCGCAGAAGTGTAATACTAGTTTTTTACACATTATCGATGTCAAATCTCGATAATACTTTGACTAGGGATATTTAATGATTAAACCTTCGTGGATTGATATTGTCTCATATCATCTCAATCCGGACCTAATCATAAGGACCTTTTATCATTTATACATCTTGGTAATCTAATTACAACTGATAAAAGAGCAATTTCCTTTGTCACATAGTTAATTTGTACAACAACACCATGATCTGTAAAAATAGTGATGTTATGGGCCATAATTGTCTAACAATCTCCCACTTGGCCTATAGCCAATCACTCAAGTGTCCTACACCCGAACTATGTACGGTTCACTCAAACTTCTGCTGAGAAAAAGATTTCGTCAGTGGATTTGCATGATTATCATCTGATGCGATTTATTCGATCATCACATCGCCACGATGTATGATCCAAACGAATCAGATGAATATTTGAAGTATGTATATGGATCGTTGATAAGACCATTAATTCTTTAGCATGTGCTATAGCCTAGCTCAGCTGCTAACAGAACTATTCCTAATCTTATTAGGATTATTATTGACCCAAATGGCTTATATTGCTGCCTCAGCTGCAGCAATATTCCACTTTTGTTGTTTATTCGGCAACAGTATCTTGCATAGAAGATTTCCAGCTCACTATTCCGTTTTTCAAACTGTATAGTACCGTTGTTACGACTTATAGTCATTTTTATCGGTTTGGAAACTTGCAGCAGTGAACCCAGTCACTTCAAGTTCTCCTTCTCCATAGTATAAGACATCATCATTAGTTTCTCTAAGATACTAAAGGATGTTCTTAACATCAATCCAGTGACAATCACTTGGATTGGCTTGATTTTGAATCTATATGCTCAAAGCATATGAGACACCAGGTCACGTACATTTGTTTCAATGTACGAGTTCTCGGAGAGTGCTAACAACCTTTATATCTATCCCAGTAGATCTTTATTTCTAGAATAAAGGTTGTTTCTCCCAAGAATTCTACGGAGAATTTTCATGAAAGCCAAGCTTTCACCGATTTTATTATGGGAATATCATTTCCAAGAAATGATATGTCATCATTACTTAGGAATGTCATTTCCAAGAAATGACATATTATCATTATATAGGACATTCACTGTCAGTGCGCTCCCACTAACCTTCTTATGTACACAAGAATCATTTTCGTTTTTGAATTAAATCATATACCATTATGATTACATCAAAATGATAGTTCCAAGAACCCAATGCTTGCTTCAATCCATAAATGGATCGAATTAACTTGCAAACATTGTTTGCTCATTTTGGTACGACAAAACCGTCAGGATGTTGTAAACATCCTCCAAAAGGTTTCCATTTAAGGAAAGCGATTTTGACGTTCAGCTGCCATATTCCATAAATGAAACATGCAGCATTGGCAAGCATTATCCAAATGGATTTAACCATGGCAACGGGTAAAAGGTTTCATTGTAATCGACACAATGTTGATAACGATACCTTTTCGCTACAAGCCTAGCTTAGTACGTTGGTATATTTTCATCCATGTATGTCTTCCTTGAAGACTTATATAGTACCAATAGGGATAATGCCTTGCGGTACATCAACTAGTATCCAAACTTGGTTGGTATATATGGAATCCATTTCGGATATCATGGCACTTTGCCATAATAGGGAGTCGATACCTTGTATCACTTCCTAATACGTAGTCAGTTTGTGTTCCTCAATAAGATTGACATCTTTATGAGGTGAGATCAGAAACCCATACCTCCCAGGTTGTTTTCTGACTCTCTCCGACCTACGCGGTTCTTGTGTATTCGAAGATTATTGGTATAGTTTCATCCTTGATGAACTATTTGTGTTCCATTAAGGAATCAGTGTCTGGAACAGTATTACTCCGATATACATCGAGTTTTACTTTCCTCCCACTTACCACTGCATATTAGTATTCCTTTAGGAAAACCGCATGGTGAGCAACAATTAAATTGTTCTCTTGTGAGTTGTATAAGTACTATACTTTGGTTTCCCTAGGATAACCTACAATTAGGCACTTATCCGATTTGGGTTCTAGTTTGGTATCATCCAAACATATGCCTAGCATTCCCAAATCTTCAGGAATGAGAAAACCCAGTTTCTTTCCTGTTCATATCTAATATGAAGTCTGTCAAACAGATTTTTATGGAACCTTATTCAAAATAAGTTTTGCACTGTTAATGCGTATCTGTTGAAGAAATGGTAGCTCAGAGCGACTCATGATTAACATTATCATGTCTAACAAAATTCGGTTTCTCCGTTCAACACACACCGTCAAACTGACGTGTTCCGGGAGGAGTCCTCATTGAAAGAATACTATACTCTTTCAAGTATTGAGAACTTATTGCTTAAGTATTTTCCATCATGGTCTAACCGTGACGGTTTAATACTTTAGCCGATCTGTTTGTCTACTACTCGTGTCGAAACTCTTTGAATTTATCAAAAGTTTCTGATTCGTGTTTCAATAGAAACATATAACCATAACGCGATGCCACATCCGTAAAGGTCACGAAATATTCATATCCATCTCTAGCCTAGCTAGATATGGGCCCACTTACGTCACTATGAACGAGGGCTAACAGATCGGTGGCACTTGCACTTTTACCAAGTAAAAGGTGTTTTAGGAACTTTGCCTAATAAACTAGATTCGTAGACATCATTTGAATAGAATCAAATTTGTCCTAATACCCACTCTTCGAAAGTGTGGATATACGAGTCTTGTTAATTTTGTCTCAGACAACAATGCCACTTTTAAGTCTCTTCTGATCAAATCAATTGAGCTATTTGTTTGTCATGTTATACGTTTGAGATTCATTTATATTCAAAATATAAATACTGTTATTCACATCTAATGTGTTTATCTCAATATCATCTTTATAAAATAAAACACTTTAGTGTTCTAGAATATAAAGGTATACCCGCAACAGGTTAAACCCTGATATAGAGATAATGTTTCTAGTCAAACTAGTTACATTGTAACAGTTTCCTAATTTAAGTACACACCCGAAGGGTAGTTCCTAACTTAGGTTTCTACGGTTAAAACAGCGATTGTCGTCCCGTTTCCAATCCGCATATAAATCTAAACTGAAGTCAGTATCCTGCTAACCAACAGATTATGCACATGAATGCATATTTATGTACCACACTTAGTATCTAAAATCCAATTTTAATACTAGTAGTGAACACGTTTATGACAAACAAATTTGAAGTTGGAGCCTTGCCCGTCTTCAATTCCTTCATGTTTGCCTTGTCCATACGGCAGTCACGCTTCAGTGACCCCGTTTGCCACAATTTAGGCAGACATCTTGGGATATGTCTTTTGTCTTCCTAGAAGATTATAATGATTTTCCCTTTGCCCTTTTCACATCCCAGAAACCTTTGGCCAAGCCTTGGCTTTCTAGAATATCGAAGTCAGGTGCGTCTTGCGCTTCTTGCCTTATTACAAACTTTGGATTTGTCTCCTTGAGCATAGCCATTAACTCTCCAAGAGTTTACTATTGCAATTTAGTACTTCTAAGATCTAAGGATAGATCTATGAAGATCCTTCAATTCATTATCATATATCATACATAGGATCTAATCCTTAGTTCTGATTAAGAAATTAAGGAGTCTATTTGGCAAGCATAATGGATTAAGTACTAAAGTTATCATCACATGAATATTCCAAATATCATGTTCCATTATTTGCTCAACTTCGGGCATAGGCTCGAGAGGTTGTTCTATCAAATAGAGTAACTTCTCAGTTTTCAGGACTATCCTGAGGTTTTATGCCCAATTTGAAAATTAAAGCCGTTTAAAATATTTTCACCCATGATTATGTTCTAAACGCTAATCTTTCAATTATCTTGATTCCAATAGTCCAACTATCGAATCAACGATTTTAGGTACTATTGATTATAATGATTACTATAGTCTAACTATATAATCAACTATAATTTAATTGGTTAAATTCAATTTCATATATAATTACTTATAATCAATCAATATTAATTGAAGTAGTTTGAATACAGTCCAAGTTTATTAAAACAACAATTAAATATTAGTCCAACTAATATATAATTTATATTGACGAAAAATTGAAATGAGCGCGTATGGCAAGTAACTAAACGAATATTGCAATTTAATACTTGCCTCCCACTATTTTACGGCGAGCCTCTAACCCTCTATGGAGTACTCGGGAAACCTTGTTTCCTAGTGGGCTAGGATCCCGTTAAATAACACGCAATCTTGACTTTGGCCAACAAATTGTATGATAATTAACTAGGTAGATCTCTCAGATCAATTGGATCCCATCCAATTCCTAGATCCAGTAGGTGGACATCCAAGTCCGAAACATATATCTTATATATGCCAATATATCCAATATATTCCCTAACCTTTTTCCTCTGAATCAACTAAGCTTTGGCTTTGGCACAACAAACTTAGTGATCCCAGTTAAGCGGAACCCATTGACCATGGAAAGCTTCGTAATCGATGTTGATGGATAAGAAGTGATCTTGACTTTGGCCAACAAATCACAACTTGGACCAGACACCGATATGGAACAAAGCCTTCATGATTCAAACACATCCGCGACTGACAAAGGTATTGACTTTGGCCAACAAACCAGTGCCAGTCTTGGATCTTGAGTAAGAATCACTCAATGGAAGGAAAAACGCTTAATATTTTGTAAGGGTTTTTCGCGTAATTGGCAACCAATTAATTATCTTTGTTAAGGTCTCATCATCATACACCCTTAAACATGCATTCTAAACACATAATAAGGTGCGTAAGTTAAATATAATAATGATATGCGGATGGATACTTAACACATTGTTCCTAGAATAAATCTCTCAATTTCCTCTCTCCCGCTAGCACATGTATTACTTCTACCCAATTACATAACACTTCTAAAGAAGCCTCATTTACATTGAGGGGAATAGGTGAGAAGAGAAATACACAGAGTCAAGAGGTAATAGGCTCGACACGCAGGTCCAATTTAATAAATTCTTAATTTATTACAACAATTTCCAAAATTTCCCTCACCCATCTAATATCCATCCGATATACATTATTCATACATCGCATCCATGTATTCACACAAAGCATGTTATCAATCAATCTAATCCAATTAATTAATCTGAAAAATTAATGACCATCCAATGTTCAAACAACGATTGCGCGAGTCTGACTCGTTTTGCGAATAAGTACTCAAAGTACGAATTCACGAATTATATTAAACTACAACATTAAATCTAATTTAATTTGTATTTAATACTAATTCATTTATTTAATTCTAAATTAAATATTACACTTTATTAATGAGCCTTTACGACTTGGATTCTAAATCTAATCATTACGGGTCTCAAAGCCCGATTAACATCCAATGTCAATTTAATTTAAAGTCCAATGGGCTTTTAATTAATTTCTTAAGGCATGGACTTTTGGTCAATATGGGTCAAAACCAAATACCAAAGACCATTTAAGGAATCACCCTTATTGCCAAGAAACCAATTTAGGCCCAATTAAAATTAAAGGTCCATTTAGTCATAATTGGACTTTATGGATATGGTTTTGGGCCCAATTGGATCCAACCAATTAGCCTAAACCAAACTTGGCCCAACCAAGCCCATTAAGCCCAATAACAACTTTACAAGCCCAATTCCAAATTTGGCCCATTAATTAAATTACCAAAATTCCAAATTTCATAACTTAATTAACCTAAAGTGTATGCCATAATTAATTAACCAAATTAATATTTCCAAAACATCAATTAGCCTAATTAATTATGCTTATCATCATTAACTTATGTCCAACACAATTGAATCAAAAATCAATCATTTCCATGCTTATCAAGTCTCGGCATTTTAGGGTTTTTCATGTCCGATTCAGTTTCAATCCAATTAAATCCACAATCAACATTTTCCAAATGATTTCAACTCATCCAATGATCAAAATCAAAAAATACCATGACTTAGGGCAACATTACACATTCGGCCAAGCCAAGTGATTTGGGGAAAATTCATCCAATTCGATTTTCATCAAATTGATCATGCATAACACCATGTTATTATCATTCAAGCATATTTAAACAATCAATTTTCTCAAACATGCTCAAATCGATTTTGCCCAATTTTACCCTAAATTCAAATTTCATGCTCAAAATGGCTCAAGATACCATTGTTGGGTTTCTAGGTTAGTCCCAAGATCGATTTCAAGCAAGAAACATGTGTGAATACAACAATGAATATGGCGGAATCATACTTACATTGATCGGTTATGCGATGCGAGGAAGAAAAAACTTTTCTCCCCTCCATGGTGCTCTCGGCAGTGGGCAGTTTTGTCCTCCTCCATTTTCGGTCAACCTCCATTGATGGATCTCCAAGCTCCAAGATTTATATTGTGATTCCATGCTCATGAGTTAGTTTCCATATCACCTTGGATGACCCTTCATGTGCTAGCATTGGTAAGATTTGCCACAAATCTTCCTAGTTTCTTCATGGTGTGCTCGACATTTTGAAGAAATTTTGGGAGAGAAGCACACTTTGCCCTTGATCGAGAGTATGTGTGTGTAGAAGAGAGAGATGATAAGTTGTGTTTTGATTTATTTCTTAAACTAATACCAAAACAATTGATTTCCAAAATCTTGTAAATGGCTTTCAAAAAGTCAAAAGAATTTGGAACCAAAAATGGCAGTAAATGCCATCAACCACTCAAGTCACTATTCACATCAAAAGTGACTAGACATCACATCACTCAAAGTGATGTAACTTCCATCACTTGATTGACTAGTGATTTGACGCTAGATATAACTTGTGGGCCGCACTTGAATTCGAAATATGAGTGGGCCCGCAAACACTCCCGGGCTCGGGTTCGCTAATTCCGAATTAACGAATTTTCCGTTGCGACATAATTAAATCAAATTTAATTAAATAATTTTGCCTAGCAAAATTACTATTCACGTCGCTTGCGAATTAATTCTAATTAACTCGTTCGCCCGAATTAAAATCTAATTTTAATTCCGCGTTGAAATCCAATTTCGTATAATATATCGAATATATTATTTTATCGATTAATTCCAAAGTAATCGTTCTTTCTCTTTAAATAATATTTTATCCCAGATAAAATATCTCTGTAATTAATCCCAGATTAATTTTCTCTCTCTTATAATTAATCCCAGATTAATAAAGTGCGAGTCATACATCATCGGTGAATCTTCGGGAAGCGACCATGAGATCCCCAGATATGTTGGCAGTAAATCCGGTCGTCGGACTATCCGAACACGTACGTACCTAGTACTACATTTTTACCGATTTACAAGACATGGTTGGCTTCTAGCAAAGCACCGTGTCTACCCAATTCTCCAGAAATATCCTTATAGTAATAAGTGATATATATCAGGCGTAGTATACATAGTATTGCGTATTACGATCCAGCATCGGATGTCATCGGATGTCACGTGCAAGGCCTGGGGCTGGAATTGTGTCTGCCCCGTACGAAGCACATATCGAATCTCTGGTAACTAGTCTCTATAATCAGATAATCATGACCTAGTCATATTATTCCGATAACTGCAGTACATAAGAGCACCAGTTCCGTATCCTACGTGATCATCATCTCCACTATGACTAGAGTGATACTTCAGTCTTGACATCACACCCAATACACTACGATTCTCAATATACCCAGAAGAGGTGTACACAGAACCTGTAAAAGCCCTGGACGACCAAAACCAAAGTATATTGATTGTCGTAAGTATTAGCGGTGCAAGTCTCAGGTTAAGACCAAATACACCTACCTTGATTCGGACTTCCATAGACACATAGTCATACTACCAATGGAATTCCGAGGGTTCTATCCAGAGCGAAGCTGTTCCCGTACCATCGGTAAACACAACCTCATATTACACTTGTATGAGTATCATATACCCAAATATATGAGAACTATGTCGTTATGCTCCCACAACGCGCACAAGTGTAATACTAGTCTTTTACGCATTATCGATGTCTAATCTCGATAATACTCTGACTAGGGATATTTAATGATTAAACCTTCGTGGATTGATACTGTCTTATATCATCTTAATCCGGAACTAATCATAAGGACCTTTTATCATTTATACATCTTGGTAATCTAATTACAAATGATAAAAGAGCAATTTCCTTTGTCACACAGTTAATTTGTACAACAACACCATGATATGTACAAATAGTGATGTTATGGGCCATAATTGTCCAACAGTATATCTGCTAAGCATGTTTACAACTTGAGCGATATCAGGTCGTGTGCAATTCGTGAGATACATCAGACTTCCGATGATTCTCGAATACTCTAATTGTGATACGCTTGAGCCAGTATTCATTGATAGATGAATAGTTAGGTCTACATGAGTTCTAGCCAAATTTAGATCTCCTTTGTTATATTTCTCAAGTATCTTCTCAACATAATGAGTCTGAGATAATATATATGAAGAAGTTTTATGGCGAAAATCCGGTAACGCATCGGAACAGTGGAAAATCAAAATTTTTCGATTTCAAAACTTTTTCTCAGATCAATTAAATAAACTTATTTATTTAATTACCCAATTATCAAATTATGAAATGTTACACAAGAAATCAATTTTTTTTGTAATTACCAAATTACCCCAAAACTTTGCATTTTGTTCATTTTAGTTCTAAATTGTTCGAAACAATTTTGGATGATTCTAAATCCTTTCTAAGATGATTTTAACATGTCATACACATCAAAAATCAAATTACAAAATGAAACCCCAAATTTCTTGCCCAAGGCTGAGAGCCACATTTGGTGGGCATAATGTGCATTTTACACTTTCAATGTTCAAAACACATCAAGATGATATCTAATCAACATAAGATTTTATATGCATCATATACAAATCCAAATACACATCATAAATGAAAAGACCCAAATTTGGAAGTGGTCTTAAACCCTAATATTTCAATTTCAACAAATTAGATAAATTAGACCAAATTGATTAAATCCAACACTTCAATCAAGTTTCTACAACACCAATCAAGCCTCACCACAATGAAATAACTATAGAAAAATTCTAAGTAATTTAAGAGTGGGTCAATAACTCTAGAATGGCAACTATTTTCTTAAACTATCAAAAGAATGCTTATTAAGTCATTAGTAACTTTCTATGATCTTTATACATGCATAACCCTATCATCAAACTTCCATCAAACAAAAATATAAAGAATAAAGAATAGAAAAACATGAGAACATCACAAGATGAAGCCAACAACAAGAGGAATATTTTTCTCTCTAATTGCTAGTTGGAAATACTCAATAAATTCCAAGCTTTCTTTGAATTTTCTTTTTTCTTTCTTCTTCTTCCTCAAGCTTCTTTTGTTTTTCTTTCAATGGAGTTTTTGATGAGATTTTGGTTAATAAAAAATATCCAACCCTTGGACATTTTACCACTTGGTCGAATTTTGCATAAAAGAAAAATAAATTGATATTTTTTCAATTTAATTCAATTAATGCCAACTTGGCCACTTGCTTTTGAAATCATTAACTCTTTAATGAATTTCTTAAAGTCAATTAAGGCATCTTTAAGTCATCTCAACAATTATCATAACTTTAATACATTTATATTTTAATTAAATAATTATTTAACAATTAAATAATTATTTAATTATTTAAATACAAATATATTAAATATATGTATTATATTTACAATAAATATCAAATACATATATATATTTATGATATTAGTCAAATATCTCAATTTGACAATCAATTAATATGTATTTGATAAAATCTCTAAAAGAACACTTAGAACTGACTTCTAAAGTGTACCACGGGCCGATGATTTTTTACCTGATTGCTAATCAAATGGACTACCTATGCTCTGTAGACAGAACTGACGGATCCTATCTCGATGCACACAGGACACCCTGAGGATCTATCCACACCCAATGAACAGGCGGATGTCTGATCTAAATAGATCGGTGACATGACTGTCATCTAAGTGTGGAAGATGTCTTATGCGCCCACAGTGGTATCTCAAGTCAAATAATCACAAGTGCTACTCAACCTGAGAAGATTCTTATTGACGTTGGTGTACCATCCATTAAGAATCTTCGGTGAGTCGTTCAGTATTTATCCGCTATAAAGACCTACACGTCTATACTAGTCTCCAAGACTTAAGGTTCATTGAGAAACCATTGGAATCATATATTCCAGTGTACGACATGTACAGGTCTCAACGGGTTTACTATACTGACCAAGTAATGTAAACCTTGACCAGAAACTATCTGAGAATGACAATGTCATGATACAACTCAATGTCAATTGCGACACTTTTACAACAGTATCATGACTAGTCATTCTAAGATCATTCCGTCTTTAACATATTAAAAGATACATTATATTACAGAAACTGCTTATATTATTCAAAATAATAACATTTTACAGTAGTATTCTTAAGAAATACAATCGGGAATTGGCGCTCTGAGCACCAACCCCAACAATATATCCTTCTGATGTTCTAGAAATCTTAATTCCTATGATCACATCAGCTACTCCCAAATCTTTCATATCAAATTTGCTGGTTAACACTTTCTTGGTAGACTGAATCATTTCATGATTATTACAATTATCAGCATATCATCCACATAAAGACACACAATGACATATCTTTTTTGAGTTGATTTGGTGTACACACACTTATCACACTCATTGGTTTTTAACCCACTTGACAACATCTCTTTGTCAAATTTCTCATGCCATTATTTAGGTGCTTGTTTTAATCCGTACAAGGATTTTATAAGTTTGCACACCTTCTGTTCTTGTCCAGGAACATTGAACCCTTCTGGTTGTTCCATGTAAATCTCTTCATCCAATTCACCATTCAAGAATACCGTCTTTACATCCATTTTATGTATTTCAAGACCAAATATAGCTGCTATCGCTATGGGCATTCTTATTGATGTGATACGAGTCACTGGTGAATATGTGTCAAAGTAATCAAGGCCTTCTTTTTGTCTATAACCTTTTATGACAAGTCTTGCATTGTACTTATCTATTGATCTATCCGGTTTCATCTTCCATTTGAATATCCATTTGTAGCCCAGTGGCTTACAACCTAGAGGAAGATCAATCAACTCCCAAGTATGGTTCTGTAGGATTGAATCAATCTCACTGTTGATAGCCTCTTTCCACAAAGGTGCCTCTGTCGAAGACATTGCTTCCTTATAGCTTTGAGGCTCATTTTCAAACAAGTATGTCAGAAAATCGGGTTCAAATGACTTAGACGTTCTAGCTCTTTTGCTACGTCTAGGTTCATTTGCCTAAACATTTCCATGTTGATCTGACTCTTAGTCAACCTGATCATTGTCCTTGACAGTATCAATAGTTCTTTTGAGAGACTCTCTTCTTTTTCTTTTCTTACAAGGAAATGTCTCTTCAAAAAATGTCACATTCCTTGACTCAATTATAATATTCGGATTGATGTCAAAAATCTAACACTTGTGTACCAAGAATCGATACGTACTACTGTTGCGAGCATATCGAATGAATATACAATCAACAGTTTTGGGTCATATTCTAACCTTCTTAGGTTTAGGAACCATCACTTTGGCAAGACATGTTAGGGTTGGTGCTTGGAGTGCTAATTCGGATCATATTTATTTCCGATTCATGAATACAAACAATTCTTTTTTCTATAATATTGATTATTTATTGGTAGCACCTCTTGTCTTTTATATACATATTCGATCTAATTACAATTAGATATCTAATTATGATTAATTGAAACTAAATCTGATTTAGTGATACGTGTATATTAGACAAAGACCCTAGGATTTACAATGTAGTGCGTAGTTACAACGTAGTTTGTAATTGACATTCGGAAGCGTCACTATAAGTTGTATATCCTTAAATAAAGTTCCTGGTCAAGATTTACTAACATGGGTCAGTTAGTAAAATCCGCTGAGACCAGCACATGTCGTATATCTTGACTTGGTCCGATGGTTTATTCCAATGAACCACGAGTCTCGGAAGACTCATATAGACATGTAGGTGTTTATTTGATAAACACTGAACGACTCACTGAAGATTCCTAATAGATGGTACACCATCGTCAATAGGAATCTTCTCGAGTTGAGTGAGCATAGTGGCCTTTCAACTTGAGATACCACAGTGGATATATGAGTTATCATCCACACTTTGATGGCAGTCACGTCACCGATCTATTTAGATCATACCTCCGCCTGTTTGTTGGGTGTGGACTGATGCTCATGTTATCCTGTGCGTATCAAGATAGAATCTGTCATTCCTGTGTACATGGCATAAGTATCCCACACGTGTTTGCGATCTAGTAAATCCATGGCCGTGGTATAACTTCGGAAGCGAGTTTCGAGTGTTATTTAGGGATCGTAAATTTGAAAGTCGACTATATTATACCATATGGATTTGACGTTCTTATCTATATCCCAAGTATAATATGGATAGCCTGTGATGGAGGTATTATACGTATGTAATGACCTAGACTTGCATTGTTTAGCTAGATTATCTGTGGTCGTCATAATTCATAAGTGGGTGAATTGTGGACAAGAAATTGGATTCCGTGACGGATAAACCTAAACTTAGAGAGTCCCACAATATGAAGTGTACTCGTTGAGCACTTGGGCAACACTTTATGAATATATAGATTATTCATAATAATTCACTGGATTAAATGAGTTAATTCGAATCGTTTAATCGGTTAAACGAAAATACATGCATTATGGGTATTTCGGTCTATTAATAATTAATGTGTATTTTTATTTGATACAAAATTTGATTTGATACATATTAATTATTTGTCAAATGAGACTTTGACACATGCCATTAATATATTTATATGTTATTTAATGTAAATAAAAATACATATATAATAATAATCGCATTAATTAATTATTTAGGTATTTAAATGTTAAATATCTTGATAATTAAATTATTTCAATACTACATAAATGTTATGCATTATGTTTGATTATTATTGGTTACAAGTGACATGATTTTTATTAAGCTTAAAGTTTACAAATTGGATTTGTCAACTTGAGGCTTATTATTATTTAATTTAATTAAAATGGCCAAATGACCAAAATGCCCTTATTCTTGATGAGTGGTAATTATATCACTATTTCCCATTCATTTAACCTAATATTTTGTATAGTTTCTTGAGTCTTGTGAATATTTTGATGTGTTTTGTGTTATTTTGTAGATAATAAAGTTTCAGGACATTCTGGAGGTGATTTTGACCAAAACAGTGAAAATTGTAAAAATGGCATTTTGGTAATTTTCGCGTCGCGACGCGCAAGCCTTTTGCGTCGCGACGCCTAACGTACGCCAAACAGTGCTAACGTGCACCGGGTCCATAAGTCAAAATCTGAGAAAATTTGACTTTGCTAACGTGCGCCGTGCCACGTGTCACCATCACTACCGATCTGCTAACATGCGTCGTGCCACATGTCATCATCCTACAGTGCCGACAGTCGCCATCACCACGTGTTGCCACGTGTCACTCCACCTGTCAGCCACGTCATCATCCACATCACCAGTTGACCTAGTCAAACTGCCACGTCATCAGCAACCATCACAACGTGCCACGTGTCGCAATTCTATGGAGCTGACAGTCACTTTGCCACGTGTCGCCATGTCAGCATCAATTATTGACTCACTTATCTGTATCTGACATGTGACAGATAAGAATCTGAATCAACCAATCACGACCCGCTACGTGTCACAATAATTGAGCTCCAACCACCTTGCCATGTGTCACTTTATCACCTTATCCAGAATCTGAAGCCGACGAACCAGAAGCTGCCACGTCGACCAAACGGGCGTCGTGATGCGAGCTGGGCGTCGCGACGTGCGACCCTTACTGACGCCTATAAATAGAGCTCGAAATTTCATTTTCAGATGTACCATTCTCTCTAAATTCTCTCATGTAAATATAGAGTTTTCTATCTAGTCTCTTTTAAATTTTAGTTTTGTAATTAATTTTAATTACTTTCTGTAATAATAGTGATTTATTTTCTTACTTTTACAGTTTTTACTATTCACTATGAAGAGGTAACTCTCCCTACTAGGGTGAAAGATAATTCTTTTACTATTGCTATTTAGATTAATCTCTCTTTAATATAATATATTTACTATTTAAAATTTGACATAAAAAGGATACCGCCAGATTGGTCGGTTGGTAATTCATCCTAATCTGGTTTAAACCTGACTAATCAAGGATACCGCGAGATTGGTTGGTTGGTAATTAAATTTTCTTACCGCCTATATGGCAGGTTTATTTTGGTTCTGCCTTTATGGCTGGTTGGACTTAATTTGACTTAATCAGGTTACCGCCTATATGGCTGGTTGGTAAAATAATCACAAGTTAATATATTATATTAAGGGAGATATCTAAATTAGTAGTAGTAAAAGTTGATCATTTTACCTTAGCATTTTATTTATTTGCAATTTACTTTTCACTTTTACTTTACCGCAATTACATTTCACCATTTTTACTTTATGTCTTTTATTTTCAAGTCTTTTAAAGCCCTAGTTATGTGTTGTAACTAAATTAGTTATATGGGGTTGTGATGACTTTTAATATCACTGGTTTATAAGGGGTTATTTTATAGTTTGTGTAATTTAAAGATTTACTTATTGAGTCTTAATCTTAATGTTTTTTATTAACTGGCCACTAATAAAATTCACTAGGTAAACTTAAAATGAACTAGACATAGGGATTTTAAGTTTAAGACCTTAGACTCAATAGTCCACGATCTTCCTTGAGGATAGATAACCATTTAATAGATTTCCTTACAGGATAGACATATACCTGTCGGGCGGGGGTAGCCATAATTGGAACTTAAACTTAATAAATCCAGATAATTTGGTTGACATAGACATATGGTTCAATTGGGTTAAACTGGGTATTTGCGTCTGACCATCGACAGAGGCTTTCGCATAATTTCGTGTTCCAAGTTAGTAAACTAATTTATTACACAAATATAAAATATGCACTTCATCTTTAAAATGATATTGGAAGAAATCACAACCCTATATAGTTTTTAATATTGAATTTTCTTAAAACCTACTTTCAAACAATTTTATTTACTTGTTTTTAAGTTTAGAATCGTCACCATTTCAAATCAATCAAACAATCTGTTAGATACTAGTAATCATTTGACCTCATAAAATTAATAGCTTAGGTATTAGTCCTCGTGGGATCGATACTTTTTATACTACTTGAACGATACGTGCGCTTGCGTTATACGCATGTGTAAGCACCGGTCAAATTTTTGGCGCCGTTGCCGGGGACTTATTTATCTTTCACTATTAGTTTAGAGGTCAGATACTTTTACTTGTATCTAATTTTTTTTTTAATTGTTATTTTTGTTTTCTTGTGTTTCAGGTTCTCAGAAACTTCATGAGATGAACCAGAAGCTTTGAACTCCGACCGCTTGACCCGGAAATTTAAAGAACCATCAGACAGTTGAGAAGGGAAATGTGAGAAGGCCAAAAAGCTATAGTCAACATGGAACCTGAACCTTTGAAGGTTGCACCACCAATTCCCATTCGAGACAGAACCATTTCGGTGGTCGACGACTCATTTCTTGTATTGTACTTCCTCCCTTACCAGCAAATGCGAGTGACATCAAAACATGCATTCAGATGATTCAGCAGTCAGTTCAGTTTGGGGGGAATGCAACTGAAGATCCTAATGCCCACATCAGCAACTTCCTGGAAGTTTGCGGCACTTTTAATTACAACCGAGAAGCTGAAGAAGCAATGAGATTGCGTGTTTTCCCAAACTCCTTGAAGGACAGAGCTAAAGCTTGGCTACATTCACTACCAGCAGGTTCTATCACAACTTGGAACACTTTAGCCACCAAATTTCTTACAAAGTACTTTCCACCAGCCAGAACTGGAAAACTAAGGAATGACATCACATCATTTGTACAACAAGACTCAAAAACTCTTTACGAAGCTTGGGAAAGTTACAAAGATTTGCTCCGGAAATGTCCTCACCATGAGATTCCAAAATGGCTTCAAGTCCAAACTTTCTATAATGGACTTTCTGGAATAATGAGAACCACAATCGATGCTGCTGCTGGAGGAGCTTTAATGGCAAAAGGAGAAGATCAAGCCTGGGACCTAATCGAAGAAATGGCCAATAACAATTCCTTGTGGCCAACAGAATGGAGCATGATCCAAAGAATTGCAGGAATTTATGAAAGTGGAGACAATACAGCAGTCAACGCCAAGCTGGATCAGATATGCAAATTCATGGAGACTCTTACCACTGGATCCACAAGTTCACCATATGGAGGAGCACCAGAGTCGAACCAACTTGAAGAGACGGTGAATTTTGTCAACAATTTCAACAGACAGGGGAACAATCCATATTCCAACACCTACAACCCATGGTGGAGGAATCATCCTAATTTTTCATGAAGCAGCAATTTAGGGCAAAAGAACAATCCACCACCTGGATTCCAACAGCAGAACTATCCACCACCTGAATTCCAGCAACAGAACAAAGGCCAGGAGCAGTCAAATAAACCAGGAATAGAGAAGTGCTGGCTCAGTTAAAAAAGTATGATGTTATCTTTCAGAGCCAATTAGCTTCCATCAAAGCACTGGAGAATCAAATCAGAAAACTGGCCAATGCTCAGAGTTACAGACCGCCAGGTAATCTTCCCAGTAACACAGAACCTAATCCAAGGAACCGAGGGAAGGAGCAATGTCAAGCCATTACTTTGAAAAGCGGTACTGAAATCAACAAAGATGTTGGAATCAAGGTGTCCCAAGAAGAAGTTCCAAAAGAAGCAGAGCAACAGATAGAGGAAAAAGAAGCAAAGGAAAAAGAACCAGAAAGAATCACTCCACCTCCACCTTTTCCACAACGACTTCAGAAAAATAAACTGGACAAGTAGTTTGCTCGATTCCTGGAGGTGTTCAAAAAGCTACATATCAACATTCCATTTGCAGAAGCCTTGGAAGAAATGTCCAGCTATGTAAAATTCATGAAAGACATTCTTTCACGAAAAATGAAGATTGGGAGACTACGAGACAGTAGCATTAACGGAAGAATGCAGCACCATCATTCAAAGGAAACTTCCCCCGAAGTTGAAAGATCCAGGCAGTTTCACTGTCCCATGCACCATTGGAGAACATTATATCGGTAAGGCTTTATATGATTTAGGTGCTAGTGTTAACTTGATGCCTTTTTCTATTTAAAGGAAACTGCAGATTGGAGAAGCAATGCCTACATCAGTCTCATTGCAACTTGCTGATCGAACGCTTGCATTTCCAAGAGGTGTTGTTAAAGATGTGCTGGTCAAAGTTGACAAACTGATTCTCCCAGCAGATTTCATCATCCTTGACATGGAAGAAGACAAAGAAGTACCTATCATTCTTGGGAGCCTATTCTTGGCTACAGGTAAAACTATGATTGATGTGCAAAAATGAGAACTGACCATGAAAGTACAGGACCAAGAAGTTACCTTTAATGTTTTCAAAGCCATGAAATTCCCGAGCGATGAAAAGGAAGAAGAATGCTTCAGAGTTGATGTTGTTGACAGTATCGTTCAGGATACTGAGCCAAATCCCACAGATACACTCGAAGCTTGCATCACCAACATGACTAACAGCGAGCTAGATGATGAAATCCTAGAATGTATCAACTACCTTGACAAACCATTCCGATTCAAATCAACACCACCAGTTGAAAGCTTGGAACTGCCAAAGAAAGATCGAATCAAGCCTTCCATTGAAGAACCACCACAGCTGGAGCTGAAGTTACTTCCGAGCCATCTCAGGTATGCATTTCTTGGAAACTCTTCTGAATTACCTGTTATTATTTCTTCTTCACTAACATTGGAGCAGGAAGAAAAGTTACCGAGAGTATTACGAGAGCACAAAAGAGCCATGGGCTAGACTATAACAGACATTCGAGGCATTCGTCCATCATTTTGCATGCACAAGATTCTGATGAATGATGAGTACAAACCCACAGTGGAGCATCAACGGAGACTCAATCCAATCATGAAGGAAGTCGTAAAGAAAGAAATAATCAAATGGTTGGATGATGGCATCATTTACCCCATCTCAGACAGCAGTTGAGTGAGTCCTATACAGTGTGTACCAAAGATAGGAGGAATTAATGTGGTTACCAATGAAAAGAACGAGCTAATCCCAACCAGAACGGTGACTGGATGTAGAGTATACATGGACTATAGGAAATTGAACAAAGCCACAATAAATGACCATTTTCCGCTACCATTCATTGACCAGATGTTAGACAGACTGGCATGACATGAGTTCTATTGCTTTCTGGATGGATATTCAGGGTACAATCAGATTTCCATCGCACCAGAAGACCAGGAGAAAACTACCTTTACATGTCTCTATGGTACTTTTGCTTTCTGCATGATTCCATTTGGATTATGTAATGCCCCTGCTACATTTCAGCGTTGCATGATAGCCATCTTCTCAAACATATTGGAGCAGAGTATGGAGGTTTTATGGATGACTTTTCTGTGTTTGGAGATTCTTTTGACCACTGCTTGCAAAATTTGGAACAGGTGTTACAAAGGTGCGAAGATACAAATTTAATGCTCAATTGGGAGAAATGCCATTTCATGGTACATGAGGGCATTGTTCTTAGACACCGGATCTCAAAAAAAGGAATTGAGGTAGACAAAGCAAAAATTGAAAAAATTGAAAAACTACCTCCGCCGACATCTGTCAAAGGGATTCGGAGCTTTCTCGGACATGCAGGTTTTTACAGGAGATTTATCAAAGACTTTTCCAAGATTGCTAAACCTCTGTGCAATCTTCTGGAGAACGATGTGCCTTTCAACTTCACGTAAGAATGCCAGGAAGCTTTTGAGATCTTAAAACAAAAGCTAATTTCTTCCCCCATCATTGTAGCACCATATTGGACCCTTCCATTTGAAGTAATGTGTAATGCTAGTGATTTTGCTGTAGGTGCAGTTTTGGGACAACGCAAAGCAAAGATTTTCCACACCATTTACTACTCCAGCAGAACTCTGAATGAAGCTCAACTCAACTACACAACCACTGCAAAAGAGTTGCTTGCAGTTATATACTCTTTTGACAAATTCCGCTCCTATCTGCTGGGTCCCAAAATTGTGGTCTACACAGATCATTCAGCAATCAAATACTTGATCACGAAGAAATATGCCAAACCCAGATTGATCCGTTGGATACTTCTTTTGCAAGAATTTGACATGGAGATTCGAGACAGGAAAGAGACATAGAATCAGGTGGCAGGTCATCTATCGAGACTCGAGAATAGAGAAATAGCTAACAAAGATCTGTCAATCAAAGAAACTTTTCCAGATGAACAGTTGTTATCCGGGGATCTCATGGGTCGCTTCCCGATAATGCACCGATGACGCATAACTCGCACTCATTAATAATCTGGGATTATATAGAAGAGAGAGAAAATTAATCTAGGATTAATTACGGAAATATTTTTCTGGGATAAAATATCGTCTAAAGAGAGAGAATGATTAATCTAGAATTAATTGGTAAATTAATATATTCGATATATTAAACGAAATTAGATTTCGACGCGTAATTAAAATTAGATTTTAATTTGGGTGAACGAATTAATTTAGAATTAATTCGTTAGCGACGTGAATAGTGAATTCGCTAGGCGTAATCATTAAATTACGACGCGACGGAAAATTCGCTAATTAGGAATTAGCGAACCCGAGCCCGAGTGTGATTGCGAGCGCATTCGTATTTCGAATTCGAGTGCGGCGACACAAGTCACATCAAGCGTCAAATCATTCGTCACATCAAGCGTCAAATCAAAAGTCACTTTGAGTGATGTGATTGATTGATGTGATTGAGTTGATTGATTGATAGACACACATCAAGTCACTTTGATAAAGTGACATTGAATAGTGATGGGTGTTGTTGGAATAGTGTTGGTGGTTGAGAGAGCCATTACCATTTACTTTATTTGATAAATTAAAATGGTAAATGCGTATTAATTTTTTTTGGAAAAATATATAAGCATTTTTGTAATTCATTTTACAAGTCAACCATTACACAACACCACCAATTCTTCTCTCTTTCTCACGCCCAAAAGGGATGTTTTCTCTTCTCCAACACAACTCACTGCCGTGAGCTTTAAGGGGATCAATGAGTGTGTTTTGTTGCAAAACACAAGTGCTAGCACACTTACGAGACTTGCGAAGGTGTTAGGGAGGTTCACCCATGAGGCGGGATCCGTTCGACGAAGCTTGGAGCTTGACGAAGGACCACTTTCACGCCCAAAACAGTGAGTTAATACACTGCAGTTCACGCCCAATGCAGTAAGGTTTTTCAAGTTTTGTTGCTTGCCGCGTCTCTCAACCGATCGATGTGAGTATTCCGCTACCTCCGTTGATGTGTTCACACATGTATTTCATGTCTTGTTTGATCTTGGGACCTAGATATAAACCTAACAATGGCATCAAGAGCTATAGGTTCAAGCATGGAAATGTAGGGCTTAAAATTGGGTATTTTGTATTTGAGCATGATTTTATAAAATTGGATGTTTGAGCATGCTTAATATATGTTATATTGAAGATTGATTTGATCAATTTCAACAAAATGTGATTGGATCAATTTTGCCCAAATTATTCCCCTTGGCCGAATGTAATGTGAATTTGGATTCTTTGAATTTTTTGATTTTGATTCATTGGATGAGTTAGAATCATGTAGGATGATGTTGATTTAAGACGAATTGGATTGTACTTTAAATTGACATAAAATCCCAAAATTCTCATGCTGGCCGAATTGGATTATGCCCTTGAATGTCTTGGTGTTTTTGATTTTAGGACATTGGATGTATTGGAAATCATTTAGGATGTTGATTTAATGTCGATTGTGGGTTCGATTGGATTGAAACCAAATCGGACACAAAATCCCTCCTTTGGCTGAGAGCTTAAAGCATGTAATGGGTTTGATTTTTTCATTTATGTGTTGGACATGTGATGATGATAATGAACATGATTAATTGGACTAATTTGGTGTTTTTTAGAAATATTGATTTGGGTGATTAATCATGTAATGCACTTTAGGTAATTAAATTGCGAAATTGGATTTGTTGTAATTTAATGAATTAGGCCTTTAAATTGGATTTGGGCTTATTAAGTTGTAATTGGGCTTATTGGGCTTGATTTTATCAAGTTGGGTTTAGGCCAAGTGGATTGGATCCAATTGGGCCCAAAACCTTAACCATAAAGCCCAAATGCAACTAATGAACCTTTAAAGTTTAATTGGGCCTAATGGGCCTAAATTGATTTCTGGGCTTATGGGGTTACTCCTTGATTGGGCTTTGGTTGCCGAAGCCCATGCCTTAATCAAATTAATTGAAAGCCCATTGGACTTGAATTGAATTGACACTAGACGTTAATCGGGCTTTGAGACCCGAAGCGATTAAATTTGGAATTTAAGTCGTTAAAGGTTTATTAAATAAAGTGTAATATTTAATTTGGAATTGAATAGTGAATAGTATTAAATACATGTTAAATTGGATTTAATGATGTAGTTTAATTTAATTCATGAATTCGTACTTTGAGTACTTATTCGCAAAAACGAGTTTGACTCGAGCAAAATCAAATCGTTGTTTGAATATTGGATGATCACATAATTATCAGATTAATTAATTTGATTAGATTGATTGATATCATGCTTATGTGTGAATACGTGGTTGTGATGAATGAATAATGTATATCGGATGGATATTAGTGGGTGGGGCAATTTTGGAAATTGCTGTAATAAATTCGATTTATTAAATTGGACCTGCGTGTCCAGCCTTATCACCTTTATTCTCTTTGTATTCTCTTCTCACCTATTCCCCTCAATGTAAATGAGGTTTCTTTAGAAGTGTAGTGTAACGGGTAGAAGTAATACAAGTGCTAGCTTGAGTGAGAAAGGAGAGATTTGATCTAGGATCAATATATTAAGTATCCATCCGCATATCATTATTATTTTATTTCATATGCGCTTTATTATGTATTTAGAATGCATGTTTAAGGGTGTATAATGATGAAACCTAAACAAAGATAATTAAATTGGTAGCCAATTTGCACGCGAAAAGCCCTCATCAAATATCATGCGTCTTTTCCTTCCATTGAGTGATTCTTACTCAAGATCCTAGATTGGCATGGGTTGTTGGCCAAAGTCAAGCCCTTGTCCGTCGAAGATGTGTTTGAATCACGAGGCTTTGTTCCATATTGGTGTCTTGTCCAAGTTGTGGTTTGTTGGCCAAAGTCAAGACCACTTCTTGTCCAACGACATTGATTACGAAGCTTCCATGGTCAATGGGTCCGCGCTTGACTGGGATCATTAGGTTTGTTGTGCCAAAGCCAAGGCCTAGTTGATTCAGAGGAAAAAGGTTAGGGTATATATTAGATATATAGGCATATATAAGATATATGTTTCGGACTTGGATGTCCACATACTGGATCTAGGAGTTGGATGAGATCCAATTGATCTTCGAGATCTACCTAGTTAATTATCATACAATTTTTTGGCCAAAGTCAAGATTGTGTGATATTTAACGGGATCCTAGCCCACTAGGAAACACGGTTTCCCGAGTACTCGACAGAGGGTTAGAGGCTCGCCGAAAAATAGTGGGAGGCAAGAACTGAATTTGCAATATTCGTTCAATTACTCGCCATACGCGCTCAAACAAATATCACTCGTCAAATATATTAAAAGTATTAGTTGGACTAATATTTATTGTTGTTTTAATAAACAGTTGGACTGTATTATACTTGATTATATATAATTGGATTATATTAATCAATATATTTGAATTAATTAATTTCAGTTTACAGTTGATTTTATAATTGGATTATAGTAATCAATGTAATTGAGGTTAATTAATTTAGATTATATTTGATTATATAGTTGGACTATTATAATCATTATAATATATAGTACCACTAATCGTTGATTAAATAGTTGAACTATTGTAATCAAGATAAAAATTGAAAAATTGAATATTTAAAATATAATCTTGATTAAATGTTTTAAATGATTTAATTTTCAAATTGGGAATAAATAATAGGTTACTTTATTTGATAAAATAACTTATTATACCTTAAGCCCAAAATTAAGCAAATAAGTAGAGCGTAAATCTTTAGAAGATTTATATGATGACTTTAGTGCTTAATTTAATATACTTGTCATAAATCTAATTTTAGATTTAAGAAGTATTAAAATTGCAATTTATAATTCTTGGAGAATTAATTGACTATTCTAGAGGAGAAAAAGTCAAAGTTTGCAATTGGGCATGTTGTTAGACAGTTATGACCCATAGCGTCACTATTTTGTAAATGATATTGTATTATTGTACAAAATTAACTATGTAGTAATGAAATTGCCTTTTACCGTTTGTAATTTATTTACTTTGATATAAATGGTAAGAGTCCCTATGATTAGTTCCGGATTGTGATGATATGAGACGTATCAATCCATAAAGGTTTAATCATTAAATATCCCTAGTCGTAGTATTATCGAGATTGGACATCGATAATGCGGAATAGACTAGTACTGCACTTGTGCATGTTGTGAGGGCACAACGGCATAGTTCTCATATATTTAAGTATAGGATACTTATGCAAGTGCGGTAGGAGGTTGTGTTTTACCGATGGTACGGAAACACAGCTTCGCTCTGGATAGACCCCGCGAATCCCATTGGTAGTATGTCTGCGTGTCTATGGGAGTCCGCTTCAGGGTAGGTGCATATGATCTTAACCTGAGACTTGCATCGCTAGTACTTACGACAATTGGTAAACTTTAGTTTTGGTGGTCCAGGGCTTTAACGGGTTCTGTGTACACCTCTTCTGGGTTTATCGAGATTCGTAGTGTATTGGGTGTGATGTCAAGATGGAAGTATCACTTCAGACATATGGAGATGATGATCGCGAGGGATACAGAACTAGTACTCTATAATGGTTGCAACCATCAGGATAATATGACTAGGTCAGGATTATCCGATTCAAAGAGACTGGTTTGCTTGATGTCCGATATGTGTATCGTACGGGGCAGACACATCTCCAGCCCCAGGCCTTACATGTGATCATCCGATACTGGTTCGATATACACTATACTACGGTATACTACGCCTGTTATAGATCTTATTTCCAATAAGAATATTTCTGGAGAATTGGGTAGGCATGGCGTTTTGCTAGAGGCTAACCTTGTCTTGTAAATCGGTAAAAACGTAGTACTTGGTACGTACGTATTCAGATAATCTGACGGCCGTATTTACTGCCACATATCCAGAGATCTCTTGGGTCGCTTCCCGAAGATTCACCAATGACGTATGATTCAAACTCGATTAATCTTGGATTAATTACGGAGAGACTTTATCTTGGATAAAGTACTATACATAGAGAGAGAACGATTAATTTGGAATTAATCGTAAAAATATTATATTCGATATAATAATCGAAATTTGATTTCGACGCGAAATTAAAATTAGATTTTAATTCGGGCAAACGAGTTAATTTAGAATTAATTCGTTAGCGACGTAAATAATAATTTCGCTAGGCGCAATTATTTATTTAAATTCGATTTAATAAAACGTCGCGACGAAAGTTCGGTATTTCGGAAATATCGAACCCGAACGCGTGAGTGCGCGTGGGCCCACTTTCATTTGGGTTGTGTGGGGGCCCACATGACACATGTCATTTTATTGCATATTTAATTGTTATACATTGCATGGTGATAGTGTACAATACACTCAATGGTTTTGCATGGAGTTTGAGTGTTTGACACTCTAAGCCATTGCATGATTTGTGTCATAAGTTTATTATTTAATTTAATAAATATTATGGCATAAATATAAATTGATTTTTGTAACAAAAATCATTCAACTCTCCTCTCTCTCACATTGCCGAAACTACATGCAGTTTTGGGCTCTCCATTTCTTCAATTTTTGTGGCAAGATTTGAAGAAGTTGTGCATTCAAAATCACAAAAAAGGCTAGCACCTTCAAGGGATCATACATAGGTGATATGGAAACTAATCCTTGAGCTTGGAAGGATCAAACTCGACTTGGAGTCCCTCTTTTCTTCTTGGCCGAAAGCTTCACTGCACAAGGAGGAATTTCGCATCATCTTAGCATCCATTTTCAAGTATTGTGAGTATGATTCCCATACTTCAATTTATTCATTCATGTATTTATATATTTTTGCTTGTTCTTGTTGATCTTGGGGCTTGGTAATTATTTCCAACAATGGTATCATTGAGCTTAAAGAGCATGCAAATATATTAGGATGTTATTTGGGGAAAATTGTATGAAGCATGATTTGATGAGTTTGCTTGATTAAATATGCTTAGATGTATGTTATTTAGATTATACATCATCAATTTCATGGAAAATAAATTGGATTAATTTTTCCAACCCAAATGAGGCTTGGCCGAATACATGCAAGCATATGGGACTAGATGATTTTTTAATTTTAAGACATTAGATGACTTGAAACAATATGGAATGATGATTTGTAACTCGATTGGATTGAAAATGAAATCGGAACCATTTTAATCACCTTGGCCGAATGCTTGATGGAGGATTAGGGACTTGATTTTTTGATTAAATAATGTTGGACATATATTTAAGATAAAAATATGATTAATGGATTAATTTGATATTTTGGGAATATTGATTTAAAGGATTAATCATGATAATACACTTTAATTAATTAAGTTATAAAATTTGGAATTTTAAAATTTGGTTAGTTGGGCTTAATTTTGAATTGGGCCTAAAACTATTATATTTGGACATAATGGGCTTGGTTGGGCCAAGTAGATTTGGACCATTTGGATAGGATCCAAAATGGGCCTAAATCACACCATTTAAGCCCAAATGTAATAAATGGGCTTTTATGTTTAATTGTGCCTTATGGGCTTGATATTGATTTTATGGCATATGAGGGTGATTCCTTATTGGGCTTGGTAATTGGGTTTGACCCATACATTGACCAAAACCCAAGCCTAAAGAAATCAATTGAAAGCCCATCGGACTTTAATTAAACGGACATTAGATGTTAGTTGGGCTTTGAGACCCGATTGTATTAGATTTGGAATCTAAGTTATAAAAGCACAATAAAAGTGTAAATATTTAATTTAGAATTAAATAATAGGATTAGTATTGAATACGACTTAAATTGGATTTAACGAGTAGTTCGATATAATTCGTGAATTCATACTATAAGTATTTATTCTCAAAACGAGTTGGACTCGCGCAAATGCAAACAATTGTTTGAACATTGTATTGTCACCTAATTAAGACTAATTAATTGGATTTGATTGGTTGTATAACATGCCTTGAATGAATGAATGTGGATGTGATGTATGAATAGTGTATATCGGATGGATATTAGAAGGGAAGGGTAATTTTAGAGATTATTGTAAATTTAGAATTTATAAATTGGACCTGCGTGTCCAGCCTTTCTCTTATTGTCTCTTTGTATTCTCTTCTCACCTAATTCCCCTCAATGTAAATGAGGTTTCTCTTATTGTATTATGTAATTGGGTAAGAGTAGAATAGTGCTAGCGGGGAGAGGAAAGGGAGTGATTTGTTCTAGGAACAAGTTGTTGTTCATATCCATCCGTATATCGCTATTACTTTACTTTACGCGCTTTATGATGTTTTAGAAGCATGCTTAAGAGTGTATGATGATGAGACCTAACAAAGATAAATTAATTTGTTGCCAATTACGCGAAAAATCCCTCAAACAATATTAAGCGATTTTCCTTCCGTTGAATGATTCTTTCTCAAGATCCGAAATTGGCATTGGTTTGTTGGCCAAAGTCAAGACCTTTGTCAATTGAGGATGTGTTTCAATCATGAGAGTTTTGTTCCACATCGGTGTCCTGTCCAAGTTGTGATTTGTTGGCCAAAGTCAAGATCACTTCTTGTCCATCGACATTGATTACGAAACTTTCCTCGTCAATGGGTCCCGCTTAACTGGAATCATTAGGTTTGTTGTGCCAAAGCCAATGCTTAGTTGATTCAGAGGAAATGGTTAGGAAAATGTATTGGATGCATTGACATATGTATATGTTTCGGACTTAGATGTCCACCTACCGGATCTAGGAATTGGATGAGATCCAATTGATCTTCGAGATCTACCTAGTTAAATATCATACAATTTGTTGGCCAAAGTCAAGGTTGTGTGTTATTTAACGGGATCCTAGCCCACTAGGAAATTGGATTTCCCGAGTACTCAACAGAGGGTTAGAGACTTGCAGAAAATAGTGGGAGGCTAGTATTGAATTTGCAATTATCGTTCAGATACTTAGCTTTACGCGCTTACACAACTTATTTCGTCAATATTTACACATTAGTTGGACTAATACAATGTTATTTTTATTATGTAACAGTTTGACTGTACCCACATATCGTTAACTAGATAATTAGATTATCGTAGTTAAGATGGCAAACAAAGGAAATGTCCGTGACATAATCATGGGTGATAATGTGTTCAAGGGCACCAACTTCGCCGACTGGGAAATGAACCTAAGGATAGTCCTTGGGGCGGAGAGGATACTGTATACGATACAAAAACCTCTCGGGCCTAAGCCCACTGAGCCACTTGAGCTGGAGTTATGGAAAACTCACAGTCGATCATGCTTGCTTCAATGACTCAACACTTTCGCCGCCAGAATAGGGACTTGGATCCTTATAATATGATGGCAAGATTGCAAGATCTTCACCGCACTAATAAGCGGATGGCGAGGTACGAGTTAGTGAAGAAAATCTTTCGCTCCCGTATGACTGATGGTAGTTTTGTTGAGGTCCATGGGACTCAAATGATAGCCGATATTGAACAATTGGCTAATATGGGTATAGTCTTGGAGGCTGAGCTGTCTATAGATGTACTTCTACACAGTCACTACCCGATACTTGGAAACAGATTGTCATCAACTACAAAATTGATGAATTCGGATGATACTCTTGGAGAGTTATTATCGATTCTCAAGGAGTCTGAGAAAGAGCTTCTGAAAGGCAACAAGCGCGAGGCACACTTTGCATCAACATCTCAAACGCCGAAAGCTGGGCTCAAGGCAACTGGGGGTGTTAAGAAGAAAAGGATAGAAACAAAGGCAAGGCCAAGTCAACAAAGGCTTCTGGGAAGCCAAGGGACAAGTCTCAAGATGTTTGCCTGAAATGCGGCAAGAAAGGTCACTGGAAGCGTGACTGCCGCATGAACAAGGGACACAAGGAGGACATACAGGCGGGCAAGGCACCGTCCTCAGGTATGTTTGTTATTGAGACAAATATGACTACTTCAAGTCTTAATAAAAATTGGATTTTTGATTCTGGCTGTGGTTCTCATATTTGTACTGATGTGCAGGATCTGCATGATAGCAGGAGACTGGCTTCGGGAGAGGTAGATCTACGAGTTGGAAATGGAACTTCTGTTGCTGTTTTGGCCGTAGGCACTTTTGTTTTGGAACTGCCCTCGGGGCATGTACTTAAACTAAATGACTGTTATTTTGTTCCTAGTTTAACTAGGAATATTATTTCTGTATCTTTGTTAACCCAGTATGGGTACACTTTTGTATTTAAAAACACCAGGTGTTATTTATATAAAGATGATGCAGAAATTTGCACTGCCGATGCATATAATAGTCTTTATATTTTGAATATAAATAAATCTCCAAAACGTAAAATAACAAACAAAAGGCTCAAAATGAGTAATCCAAAGGAAGAAACTTATTTGTGGCATTGTCGTCTGGGACACATCAGCAAGACTCGCATATCCACACTTTCGAAGAGTGGGTACTTGGACGGATTTGATCCAAATTCATATGACGTCTGCGAATCTTGTTTATTAGGCAAAATGCCTAAATCACCTTTTAGTGGTAAAGGTGAACGCGCCACTGAACTGTTAGCCCTCGTTCATAGTGACGTTTGTGGGCCCATGTCTAGCCAGGCTAGAGGTGGATATCGATACTTCGTAACCTTTACGGATGATGCGTCGCGTTATGGTTATGTGTATCTAATGATGCACAAGTCGGAAACTTTTGAGAAATTCAAAGAGTTTCGACGCGAAGTTGAAAAACAAACAGGCAAGAGTATTAAGACATTACGGTCGGACCGTGGTGGCGAATACTTAAGTAATGAGTTTCAAGATTACTTGAAAGAATATGGTATTCTTTCACAATGGACTCCTCCTGGAACACCACAATTAAATGGTGTGTCTGAACGGAGAAACCGTACCTTGCTTGACATGGTAAGGTCGATGATGAGTCGCACTGAGCTACCTATATCCTTCTGGGGACATGCATTAGAAAGTGCAATTCTTATTTTGAATAGGGTTCCGTCAAAGTCTGTTGAACATACTCCATATGAGATATGGACAGGAAAGAAACCAGGTTTCTCATTCCTGAAGATTTGGGGTTGCTGGGCATACGTCAAACGTTTGGAAGGTACCAAACTTGAACCCAAATCAGATAAATGCCTATTTGTTGGATATCCTAGGGAAACCAAAGGATATTACTTCTATTAACCACAAGAGAACAAAGTATTTGTTGCTCTACATGCGGTTTTCCTTGAGAAGGAATTCCTAAATGCAGTGTTTAGTGGGAGGAAAGTAGAACTCGATGAAAGTCGTAGTGATACTGTTCCTGGCAATGAATCGAGAACGGAACATGAACAGTCCATCCAGGATGAGACTGAACCACAATCTTCAATTACACAAGGACTACGTAGGTCGGAGAGAGTCAGGGTAATACCTGAGAGGTATGGATTCCTGATCTCACCTCATGTAGATATTAATCTTATTGAGGATACTGAACCGGCTACGTATGAGGAAGCGATACAAGGTATCGAATCCACTTTATGGCAAGAGGCCATGAAGGCCGAAATGGATTCCATGTATACCAACCAAGTTTGGACACTAGTTGATGCCCAGAAGGCGTAAAGCCTATTGGATGCAAATGGGTCTTCAAGAAGAAGACCGACATGGATGGCAACGTACAAACGTACAAAGCTAGGCTCATAGCGAAGGGGTATCGTCAACAACTTGGAGTTGATTATGACGAAACTTTCTCACCCGTTGCCATGATTAAATCCATTCGGATAATGCTTGCGATAGCTGCATATTACGATTACGAAATATGGCAGATGGACGTTAAAAACGCTTTCCTTAACGGAAACCTGTTGGAGGATGTTTATATGCAACAACCTGACGGTTTTATCGCACAAGACTTGCAAACAAGGTTTGTAAGTTAAATCGGTCCATTTATGGACTGAAGCAAGCATCGAGGTCATGGAACCAACGTTTTGATGAGGTCATAAAAGAATATGATTTCATTCAAAACGTAGATGATCCTTGTGTATATAAGAAGGTTAGTGGGAGTGCACTGACTTTTATTATCCTTTATGTCGACGATGTATTGCTTATAGGCAATGACATTCCCATGTTAACGTCGGTGAAAGCTTGGCTTTCATTGAAATTCTCCATGAAAGATCTGGGAGAAGCAGCTTTTATTCTAGGAATAAAGATCTACAGGGATAGATCTAGAAGGCTACTTGGGCTCTCCCAAAGTACATATATTGATAAAGTGTTGAAGAGATTCAACATGGATCAGTCCAAGAGGGGACTGTTGCCAACATCACATGGCGTCTATCTATCTAGGGACATGTGTCCTAAAACACAAGATGAGAGAGACAACATGAGTCGGACTCCGTTCGCCTCGGCAGTTGGATCGATCATGTATGCCATGATATGTACACGACCTGATGTGTCCTATGCTTTGAGCATGTGTAGTCGATATCAGGCCGATCCAGGAAAGATCACTGGATGGCGGTTAAGAGTATCCTTAGGTATCTTAAGAGAACTAAGGATGTTTTCTTAATCTATGGAGATGGAGAACTTGAGGTATCTGGGTATACCGATGCAAGTTTCCAAACCGACAGAGACGACTTCAAGTCGCAAACCGGGTACATATTTTGCTTGAATAACGGAGCAGTGAGCTGGAAATCTTCCAAGCAAGATACTGTTGCCGATTCAACAACTGAAGCGGAGTACATTGCAGCAGCTGAAGCAGCAAAGGAAGCGGTTTGGATCCGAAAATTCCTAGTTGGATTAGGAGTAGTTCCATTAGCAGCTGAGCCCGTTTTATTGTATTGTGACAATAGCGGGGCCATAGCGCAGGCTAAGGAACCAAGGTCTCATCAACGATCCAAACATGTTCTTCGACGATTCCATCTGATTCGAGAGATCATACATCGTGGCGATGTGAAGATCGAAAAGATCGCATCAGAGGACAACATTGCAGATCCGCTGACGAAAATAATTCCTCGGGAAAAGTTTGAGCGACACATACATAGTTCAGGTATTACATACTTGAGTGACTGGCTATAGGCCAAGTGGGAGATTGTTAGACAGTTATGACCCATAGCGTCACTATTTTGTAAATGATATTGTATTATTGTACAAAATTAACTATGTAGTAATGAAATTGCCTTTTACCGTTTGTAATTTATTTACTTTGATATAAATGGTAAGAGTCCCTATGATTAGTTCCGGATTGTGATGATATGAGACGGTATCAATCCATAAAGGTTTAATCATTAAATATCCCTAGTCGTAGTATTATCGAGATTGGACATCGATAATGCGGAATAGACTAGTACTGCACTTGTGCATGTTGTGAGGGCACAACGGCATAGTTCTCATATATTTAAGTATAGGATACTTATGCAAGTGCGGTAGGAGGTTGTGTTTTACCGATGGTACGGAAAACAGCTTCGCTCTGGATAAATAAATTGGTTGCCAATTACGCGAAAATCCCTCAATTTATATTAAGCAAATATCCTTCCATTGAATGGTTCTTGTTCAAGATCCGAAGTTGGCATTGGTTTGTTTTTGACCAAAGTCAAGACCTTTGTCAATCAAGGATGTACTTGAATCATGAGAGTTTTGTTGCATATCGGTGTCTTGTCCAAATCGTGATTTTTATTGGCCAAAGTCAAGATCACTTTTTGTCCAACGACATTGATTACGAAACTTTCCTCGTCAATGGGTCCCGCTTAACTGGAATCATTAGGTTTGTTTTTGGCCAAAGCCAAGGCCTAAATGATTCGGATGATAGGGTTAGGAAAATGTAATGGTTACATTGGCATTATACATATGTTTCGGACTTGGATGTCCACCTAACCGGATCTAGGAATTGGATGAGATCCAATTGATCATGGAGATCTACCTAAGTTAAATAGCATACAATTTTTATTGGCCAAAGTCAAGGTTGTGTGTTATTTAACGGGATCCTAGCCCACTAGGAAATTCGATTTCCCGAGTTCTCTACAGAGGGTTAGAAACTTGAAGAAAATAGTGGGAGGCTATTATTGAATTTGCAATTTCATTCAGATACTTAGCCTTACGCGTCTTTCAAAATTATTTCGTCAATATTTTAAATATTAGTTGGAGGACTAATATATTGTTATTTTACTTGTAAAAGTTTGACTGTACCCATAACATCGTTGACTTTATAGTTGGACTATAGTTGTCAAGATGATTGGCAAAGGTAATATCCGCGACATAATCATGGGCGATAATGTCTTCAAAGGGACAAACTTTGCCGACTGGGAAATGAACCTCAAGATAGTGCTTGGGGCTGAGAGGATACTGTATACTATTCAGAGACCTCTCCCGCCTGAACCCACTGAGCCACTGGAGCTAGAGTTATGGAAGACTCATAGTGACGATTGTGACCAAGCTCAGTCAGTTATGCTAGCTGCAATGACCCAGCATTTCAGACGTCAGTACAGGGACTTGGATCCCTATAACATGATGGCAAGATTGCGTGATCTTCACCGCACCAATAAGCGGATGAAGAGGTACGAGCTAGTAAGGAAACTCTTCCGCTCCCGGATGACAGACGGCGCATCAGTTGAGGCCCACGGGACTCAAATGATCGCCGATATTGATGAGTTGGCAAATGGGAATAGTCTTGGAGGCTGAGCTGACTATAGATATGATCTTGCAGTCACTTCCTGATACTTGGAAACAAATCATAATCAAATACAAGTTGATGGATACAGATGACACTCTTGGAGAGCTGTTATCCGTATTGAAGGAGTCCGAAAGGAACTCCTAAAGGGGAGCAAGCGCGAGGCGCATTATGCATCGACCTCTCATGCGCCAAAGGCTAGGCCCAAGGCAATTGGAGGTGCGAGGAAGAAGAAGTTCAAGAAAAAGGGCAAAGGCAAGTTGACAGTGGCTTCTAGGAAGCCAAAGGACAATCTCGCGACATCTGCCTTAACTGCGGCAAGAGGGGTCACTGGAAACGTGACTGCCAAATGAGCATTGTGCAGAGGGAGGATATCAAGGCTGGCAAGGCTATCGCCTCTGGTATGTTTGTTATTGAGATAAATATGAATACTTCTAGTTTTAAAAATTGGATTTTTGATTCTGGTTGTGGTGCTCATATTTGTACTGATGTGCAGGGTCTGCATGATAGCAGGATGCTGGCGTCAGGGGAGATGGATCTACGGGTCGGAACGGAACACCAGTTGCTGTTTTGGCCGTAGGGACTTTTGTTTTAGAACTGCCCTCAGGGCATGTACTTAAACTTTTGAACTGTTATTTTGTACCTAGTTTAACTAGGAATATTATATCTGTATCCTTGTTAACCCAGCAGGGTTACACTTTTGTATTTAGAAACACTGGGTGTTATTTATATAAAAATGATGTAGAAATTTGCACAGCTGTTGCAAATAACGGTCTTTATATTTTGAATATAAATGAATCTCCTAAAATGACAAACAAAGGCTCAAAAGGAGTAATCTAAAAGATGAAGCTTATATGTGGCATTGTCGTCTAGGACACATTAACAAGACTCGCATATCCACACTTTCGAAGAGTGGGTACTTGGACGAATTTGATCCCAATTCATATGACGTCTGCGAATCTTGTCTTTTAGGCAAAATGCCTAAATCACCTTTTAGCGGTAAAGGTGAACGTGCCACAGAACTGTTAGCTCTCGTTCATACTGACGTATGCGGGCCCATGTCTAGCCAGGCTAGAGGTGGATTTCACTACTTCGTAACCTTTACAGATGATGCATCTCGTTACGGTTATGTGTATCTTATGAGACACAAGTCGGAAACTTTTGAGAAATTCAAAGAGTTTTCGACACGAAGTGGAGAAACAAACAGGGAAGAGTATTAAGACATTACGGTCAGACCGTGGTGGCGAATACTTAAGTTATGAGTTTCAAGATTACTTGAAAGAATATGGTATTCTTTCACAATGGACTCCTCCTGGAACACCGCAATTAAACGGTGTGTCCGAACGGAGAAACCGCACCTTGTTGGACATGGTAAGGTCAATGATGAGTCGCACTGAGCTACCAATATCCTTCTGGGATACGCATTAAACAGTGCTATACTTATTTTGAATAAGGTACCGTCGAAGTCTGTTGAACAGACTCCATATGAGATATGGACAGGAAGGAAACCAGGTTTCTCTTTCCTGAAGATTTGGGGATGCTGGGCACATGTTAAACGTTTGGAAAGTACCAAACTTGAACCCAAAACTGATAAATGCCTTTTTGTAGGATATCATAGGGAAACCAAAGGATATTACTTCTATCACCCACAAGAGAACAAAGTATTTGTTGCTCTACAAGCATTTTTCCTTGAGAAGGATTTTATAAATGCAGTGGTAAGTGGGAGGAAAGTAGAACTCGATGAAGATCGTAGTGATACTGTTCCTAGCAATGAATCAACGACGGAACAAGAACAGACCGTCCGGGATGAGTCTGTACCACAAACTTCACATACACAAGGACCGCGTAGGTCGGAGAGAGTCAGAACAGTACCTGAGAGGTATGGGTTCCTGATCTCACCTCATGTAGATATTAATCTTATTGAGGATAATGAACCGGCTACGTATGAGGAAGCGATACAAAATATCGATTCCGCTTTATGGCAAGATGCCATGAAGTCCGAGATGGATTCCATGTACGCCAACCAAGTTTGGACACTGGTTGATGCACCGGAAGGCATAAAGCCTATTGGATGCAGATGGATCTTCAAGAAGAAGACCGACATGGATGGCAACGTACAAACGTACAAAGCTAGGCTTGTAGCAAAGGGTATCGTCAACAATATGGTATTGATTATGACGAAACCTTCTCACCCGTTTGCCATGATTAAATCTATTCGGATAATGCTTGCAATAGCTGCATATTTCGATTACGAGATATGGCAGATGGACGTTAAAACCGTTTTCCTTAACGGAAACCTTTTGGAGGATGTTTATATGCAACAGCCTGACGGTTTTATCGTACCTAGACTTGCAAACAAGGTTTGTAAGTTAAATCGATCCATTTATGGATTGAAGCAAGCATCACGGTCATGGAATCAGCGTTTTGATGAGATCATAAAAGAATATGATTTCGTGCAAAACGTAGATGACCCTTGTGTATACAAGAAGGTTAGTGGGAGAGCACTTACTTTTATTGTCCTTTATGTCGACGACGTATTGCTTATAGGCAATGACATTCCCATGCTAACGTCGGTGAAAGCTTGGCTTTCATAAAATTCTCCATGAAAGATCTGGGAGAAGCAGCCTTTATTCTTGGAATAAAGATCTACAGGGATAGATCTAGAAAGCTGCTTGGACTCTCCCAGAGTACATATATTGATAAAGTGTTGAAGCGATTCAACATGGAACAATCCAAGAGGGGATTGGTTCCAATGGTACGTGGTACCTCTCTGTCTAAGGACATGTGTCCTAAGACTCAGGAAGAGAGAGACCACATGAGTCGGATACCGTTCGCCTCGGCAGTCGGATCGATCATGTATGCCATGATATGTACACGACCTGATGTCTCATATGCTTTGAGCATGTGCAGTCGCTATCAGGCCGATCCAGGTGAAGGTCACTGGATAGCAGTTAAGAATATCATTAAGTATCTTAAACGAACTAAGGATGCTTTCTTAATTTATGGAGGTGGAGAACTTGCGGTATCTGGGTATACCGATGCAAGTTTCCAAACCGACAAGGATGACTACAAGTCACAATCCGGGTACATTTTTTGTTTGAATAACGGAGCAGTGAGCTGGAAATCTTTCAAGCAAGATACTGTTGCCGATTCAACAACAGAAGCGGAGTACATCGCTGGCATCTGAAGCAGCAAAGGAGGCAGTTTGGATCTGAAAGTTCCTAATCGGATTAGGAGTAGTTCCGTTAGCAGCTGAGCCCGTTCCATTGTATTGTGACAATAACGGGGCTATAGCACAGGCTAAGGAACCAAGGTCTCATCAACGGTCCAAGCATGTTCTTCGACGTTACCATCTGATTCGGGAGATTATACATCGTGGCGATGTAAAAGTCGAGAAGGTCACATCAGATGACAACATGCAGCAGATCCGCTGACGAAGGCTGTTCTTCAGCAAGTTTTTGAACGACACATACATAGTTCGGGTATTAGATGCTTGAGTGACTGGCTATAGGCCAAGTGGGAGATGTTAGACATTGTGTCCCATAGTGTCACTGTTTGTAAATGATATTGTATTATTGTACAAAATTAACTATGTAATAATGAAATTGCCTTTTGGCCATTTTGTAAATATTATTTACTTTGATATATAAATGGCGAAAGTCCATATGATAGTACTGGATTGAGATGATATGAGACAGTATCAATCCATAAAGGTTTAATCATTAAATATCCCTAGCCATAGTATTATCGAGACTGGACATCGATAATGGGAATAGGCTAGTATTGCGCTTGTGCACGTTGTGAGGGCACAACGGCATAGTTTCTATATATTTAAGTTTTGGATACTTATGCAAGTGCGATAGGAGGTTGTGTTTTACCGATGGTACGGAAAACAGCTTCGCTCTGGATAGACCCCGCGGAATCCCATTGGTAGTATGTCTAGGTGTCTATGGGAGGCCGCATCAGGGTAGGTGTATATGGTCTTAACCTGAGACTTACATCGCTAGTACTTGCGACAATCGGTAAACTTTGGTTTTGGTGGTTGGGGACCTTAACCGGTTCTGTGTACACCTCTTCTGGTTTATCGAGAATCGTAGTGTACTGGATGTGATGTCAAGATGGAAGTATCGCTTCAGACATATGGAGGTGATGATCACGCAGGACACAGAACTAGTACTCTATAAAAGGTTGCAACCGTCGGGAAATATGACTAGGTCAGGATTGTCCGATTTAAAGAGACTAGTTGCTTGATGTCCGATATATGTTTCGTACGGGGCAGACACATCTCCAGCCCTAGGCCTAGCATGTGATCATCCGATACTGGATCGATGTACGCAATACTACGGTATACTACGCTTGATATAGATCTTATATTCCTATAAGAATATTTCTGGAGAATTGGGTAGGCATGGCGCTTTGCTAGAAGCCAACCTTGTCTTGTGAATCGGTAAGAACGTAGTACGAGGTACGTGCGTGTTCGGATTATCCGACGACCGTATTTACTGCCAACATATCCGGAGATCTCTTGGGTCGCTTCCTGAAGATTCACCTATGATATTTGATTCGAACTTAATTAATCTTGGATTAATTGCGGAGAAACTTTATCTCGGATAAAGTGCCTTATTTAGAGAGAGAGAACGATTAATTTGGAATTAATCAGTAAATTATTATATTCGATATAATAATTGAAATTCAATTTCGACGCGAAATTAAAATTAGATTTTAATTCGGGCATACGAGTTAATTTAGAATTAATTCGTTAGCGACGTAAATAATAATTTCGCTAGGCGCGATTATTTATTTAATTCGATTTAATTAACGTCGCGACGCAAGTTCGGTATTTCGGAAATATCGAACCCGAACGCGTGAGTGGACGTGGGCCCACTTTCATTTGGAAACGTGTGGGGCCCACTTGACACATGTCATTATATGTATTATTTTATTGATAATGCATTGCATGGTGATAGTGTATAATACACTCTAATGTTATGCATGGAATTTGAGTGTTTGACACTCTAAGCCTTTGCATGGCTTGTGTCATAGATTTATTATTATTTAATAAATATTATGGCATAAATATAATTGATTTTTGGTATCAAAAATCAATTAGAACAAAAGAAAAATCTCTCTTCTCTCTCTCACTTGGCCGAAAACTGCATGCAGTTTTTTTGGTCTTCATCTTCTTCATTTTGGTTGCCAAAAGCTTGAAGAAAGTGTGATTGTTTGGAACATCTCCTCACATGCAAGGCTAGCACCTTTCAAGGGATCAAAAGAGGTGATAGGGAAACCATCATAGAGCTTGGAATACTCAAAGCTTGGAGCTTTCCACATCTTCTCACCTTGGCCGAAAATCATCCACCTTGGAGCTTCCATCTTGGCTTGATTTTCTTCATCACAAGATATTGTAAGTATGATTCCGCCATACTTCATGTTTATATATATTCTTTGTTGTATTTCATATATGCTTAATCTTTCCTTGGGACATATTATAGAAACCAACAGGAGAGACCATGTGCGTGTGATTAGTGATAAGTGTTTAGATTTGTTTAGGGCTGTGTGAGTGCTGTTAGTGCGTTGTGTGGTCTCTTGACTTTTTGTGGCTTTTGTATTTCGGTTAAAGAGGTAGTTTTGTTTAGGGTTTTGTATTTATGTTTTGTCTAGGATTCACGGCTTGAAGAAGATTAAAGGGACTTGAGATTATTTGTTGTTGTCGGGTCAATGTGTGTGAAAGATAGGAGAGAGAACATGAGAAAAGAGAGTCAGTTTTGCTCTGTGCGTTTAGTCTTGTGTTGTGGCTGTATGTGCGTTGATTATAGGGGCATGGAGAGTCTTATTTGTTTGTCGCCAGTTCGTGAGAAGAGAAAGATGAAGGTTCATTTAGGGTTTATTTGTTTGGTTACTGTGAGAGATGCATGGGTTTATATTGGCTAAGGGAAGAAGTGAGTTAGGCGTAAGTGGCTGTGTAGAAGAAGGGTATTGAGTGTGTTAAGGAGAGAGAGGCAAGTGTGTGGGGTTTATTTGTTTTGGTTCCAGCCCCAGAGGTGAGAGAGTGGCAATTCTTTTTGTTATTTTTCTTTATGCCGTCTAAGTGAGGGAACCAAGCCAGACCCTAGGGTTTGTGTTTAGTATTCTTTATATAGTGGTGTGATAGGGTTAGAGTTGTGCTTAGGGTTGTGTCTTGTTAGGAAATAAATCATGTGAAAAAGAGATGTATTTTATTAAGTTATTTAGGGAAAGAAATTGTGTATTTTTTGGTAGGGATTAGATTCAAAAGATTTTTAATTTGGAAGGGGATTTGGAGGGATTTTGGCATGTGTTAAATGTGATTTGAAATATTTGGGATTAGGCTTGGGTTTTGTGATGTGGGCTTGGGCGTGTGGCCCTTTGTGGGTTGCATGGGTTGCATGGGTTTTGGATGGGTGCGTATAGGCATATGGGCTTTTGTGGGTTGCGGGGGTTTTGGGCCGAGGCTAACATTTTAAAATAGATATCAATCGAGCGAACTCGAGGCTAAACAAATGAATTAAATTTGATGATTTATCAATTTTTTTTTTTGAATTTTCCTTTCTGACGTCCGTTTCCCACGACTTCCGCAACTTATCGGGTAGTGCCTCCATACGAGGCTCATCATTGGGCTTTATGCAAAAATGCAGTATCTACAGTTACAAATTATTTTGATATGCTGTAGACCATACGATGTGTCTTGAAACATGTTATTTGTTATCTTTGAGATATTAAGAATGAGTTTCTTATTCATGGAGAATATAGTCTGCAACCATTATGATCAAATTAGTTTTGAGTCTAAATATGACATTAGATAGTCTATGTCATATAAACTCAGAAAGATGCAGTGGGAATGTCACAAATGATTCTATTGTATTAGTGGAATTTGTTGTAACTTATGAAGTATTGACTTATGAAGTTGCGTAGTGACCTTATAGATTAAAAGTTTTAATATTAGTATTGTGTTTACGGTTGTCTACATAGTATTTGGATTAGATCTCTAAATACATAGACAACTCAGTAGTTGTAGCACAATATTGATGTTGCATCTGAGACATATTGATGTAAAACTTAGGTTATACAATATGAATGATGTTGGCTAAGGGAAACAATTGGGTTTGTTGGACACACTCAATTTGTTATAGTGGGTTTACTTGTTTGTTGCCTACCTTTTGAGTGATAGGTGAGCTCTTGAGGGCCATGATTATGTGATACACATTTAGATGTGTACATGATACGGTGGATTGGCACTAGAGCAAGTGGGAGAAATTGTTAGGGTTGGTGCTCGGAGTGCCAATCCGGATTGTATTTATGTCTGATTCATGAATACGAACAATTCATTTTTACATAATATTGCTTATTTAATGGTAGCACCTCTTGTCTTTTATAACATATTCATTTAATTATGATTAGATATCTAATTATGATTAGATTGAAACTAAATCTGATTAGTGATACGTGTATATTAGACAAAGACCCTAGGATTTACAATGTAGTTCGCAGTTACAACATAGTTTGTAATTGACATTGGGAAGCGTCACTATAAGTTGTATATCCTTAAATAAAGTTCATGGTCAAGATTTACTAACATGGGTCGGTTAATAAAATCTGCGGAGACCAGTACATGCCGTATATCTTGACTTGGTCCGATGGTTTATCCCAATGAACCATGAGTCTCGGGAGACTTGTATAGACATGTAGGTGTTTATTTGATAAACACTGAACGAATCACTGAAGATTCCTAATAGATGGTTCACCAACGTCAATAGGAATCTTCTCGAGTTGTGCGAGCATAGTGGTCATTCGACTTGAGATACCACATTGGATATATAAATTATCCTCCACACTTTGATGGCATTCACTTTACCGATCTATTTAGATCATACCTCCTCCTGTTTGTTGGGTTTGGACTGATGCTCATGATATCCAGTGCGTATCAAGATAGAATCCGTCAGTCATGTGTACAGGACATAGGTTTCCTACACGTGTTTGCGATCAAGTAAATCCATGGCCATGGTATAACTTCGGAAGCGAGTTCCGAGTGTTATTTAGAGATCGTAAATTCGAAAGTAGACTATATTATACCATAGTGATTTGACATTCTTATCTATATCCCAAGTATAATATGGATAGCCTGTGACGGAGGGATTATACGTATGTAATGACCTCAACTTGCATTGTTTAGCGAGATTATTTGTGGTCGTCATAATTCATTAGTGGGTGAATTATGAAAACAAAATTAGATTCCGTGACGGATAAACCAAAAGAGAGTCCCACAATATTAAGTGTACTCGTTGAGCACTTGGGCAACGCTTTATGAATAATAGAGATTATTAATAATACTTCACCGGATTAAATGAGTTAATTCGAATCGTTTAATCGTTTAAACGAAAATACATCCATTAGGGGAATTTCGGTCAATTAATAATTAATGTGTATTTGTATTTGATATAAAATTTGATTTGATACATATTAATTATTTTTCAAATGAGACTTTGACACATGCTATTAATATATGTATTTGTTATTTAATGTAAATAAAAATACATATATAATAATAATCGCATTAATTAATTATTTAGGTATTTAAATGTTAAATATCTAGATAATTAAATTATTTCAATATTACATAAATGTTATGCAATATGTTTGATTATTATTGGTTACATGAGGCATGCTTTTATTAAGCTTAAAATTTACAAATTGGATTTGTCAACTTAAGGCTTATTATTATTTAATTTGATTAAAAATGACCAAATGATCAAAATGCCCTTATTACTACCCCTAAAGTCGGTTTGGATCACTATTTAAAGTTTGAAAATTTTTTTTTCTTCAATAATAAGAAGCCATGGCCGAAATCCACCTCCATAAAAGCACCCAAAATTTTCTTGAAGTGTCAAGGAAGAAAATGAAGAAATTCAAGAAAAAAGTTTAAGGAAATTACAAGATTTGGAGGTAATCTTCAATAATCTTAAACTTAGAAAGCTTGTTTCTTGTTTTTGAATATCTAGAATATTTCTAGGGTTTCTTTCTTTCTTATATTTTGGGCCTTTTTGATTTGGAGGATGGATTTGGAGGCTAGATGTATATGTGAAATTAGATCAGATAATATTATTGTAATATCAGTTCAATTTTATCATTTGATGACTTATTGCCATTCTAGAGTGTTATGACCACTCTTGTAACTCCTAGAATTATTCTAGAGTTCTTCATAGGTGGTGGCTTTTGTTGGTGGTAATATAAATATGATTAATGTTGAGAAAATCAGATTTAAAGCATGAAAAATTATATTTTTTGTTACAAAATTAGATCTGGAAATTCTATATTTTTGGTGATGAAAAGTATGTTGTATAAATATATTCGATGTATTTTGGCTATTCGAATAATTTTTGAAAATTGTTTCGGAGTAGAAATATGCGAAAACGGTAAAAAATGGCGTTACCGGGTGAGTTTCGGGCTTACCAGGTGTCCACTGTCCAAATAGTGAATTTTTCATTGTTCGGGCAGCCCTTAGACTGCCCCAATACTATTAGGGCTGACCTAGGCAGATCCTATGTGTATTGGTTGGTCGGTTTGGACAAAAACATGTTTTATGACATTTTACGGAAAAACGTTTTCGTAAAATTTTCGCAATGTTTCTAACCTATTTATGTCGTTATTTGATATCGAATAAATATGTTTAGGTGAAATATAAATAAATTATTTATATTGGATATTTAATAATTTATTTGGAAATTTTAAAAGTTTTTAAAGTTACGATTTCGCCCGAACTGCGAGCTTCCGCTGCGCCCACGCTAAAACCCCAACAAGATACCCCCACACTTTCAGATATTTGTAGGAAGGTACATAACCTTTCCATAACTCATATGGTTTCTTGTCCAATCTTTTGTGAGGTAACTTGTTCAGAACGTAGTTGGCGGAAAGCAAGGCTTCCCCCCACAAGTTCTGGGGTAAACCAGAACTTGTCAACATGGCGTTCATCATTCCCTTCAACGTTCGGTTTTTGCGCTCATCAATCCATTTTTTAAGGCGAATAAGGAGCAGTAGTTTCGTGAATAATTCCATGAATGGAACAATATTCATCAAATGGTGACACATATTCACCACCTCTATCACTCCTGATTCTCTTGATTTTCTTGCCAAGTTTATTTTCAACTTCGTTTTTATAATATATAAGCTCTCAATAGCTTCATCTTTCCTTCTCAGGAAATACACATAACAGAATCTTGAGTTATCATATATAAAAGTGACAAAGTACTTTTTACCGCCTTTTGTTTGCACAATATTCATATCACATACATCAGTGTGTACAAGTTCCAAGGGTTCAGAACTTCGTTCTATGGAATAAAATGATGCTCTATGCATATTTGCTTCAACACATGCCTCACACTTATGTTGGCTATCAATTGCAAATTTACTTATAAGGTCCATGTTAATTAATTTACGCATTATATCATAATTAATATGTCATAACCTCCCATGCCATACATTTTGTGACTCAATAATATAAGCGCAAGTTGTAGCTTTATTAATAGCAATGTGTCAATTGACAGTCATTACATTGAATTTGAAAAGGCACTCAGTGAGGTATCCTTTTCCTATATACACATCATTTTTGGTCAATACAAACTTGTCAGAAACAAATACAAGCTTAAAGCCATTCTTACTAAGGAGAGAGCCCGAGACTAAGTTCTTCTGAATATCAGGAACATGTAAAATATTCTTCAATGTAAGCTCCTTTCCGGATGTCATCTTCTGAAACACTAGGCATTGTCCAACCACTAATGAGGTAGACGAGTTTCCCATTGTCAGATGATCGCCACCATCGACCTTCTGATGCGAGAAAAACATCTTGCTATCAGCACATATATGACGAGTAGCCCTAGTGTCTACCCACCATTCTCTCGGATTCCCAACCAAGTTGGCTTCAGTTACCACTGCTGAGAGGTTCATCTCTGAGATCTCATCAGTCAGCTGCTCATCTTCAGTGACATGGGCCTCATTTTTCTTTTTCTTCCCCTTGTCTTGAGACTTCTTATTTCTGCAGTCCTTTTCTATATGACCACTTTTTCGACAGTTGTAGCATTTCCCTTTGAACATCTTATTAGCTTGGGAAGAATCAGCTCCACTGTTATTTCTCTTCTTGCTACCCTTTACACCCTCGACAATGTTGGCCTTAGACTCCATAGTCTTGTAGCTGGTCTTCTTAGACTTCCTGTTGTCATCTTCGATCCTCAATCGAACTCCAAGGTCTTCAAGGTTCATCTGATTCTTTTTATGATTCAGATAGCTCATGAAGTCCTTCCATGATGGAGGCAACTTTTCAATGGTGGTGGCAACTTGAAACGTCTCACATAGTTTCATCAATTCATCCAATATTTCATGAATGATCAATTGCAGTTCACCCAACTGAGACATTACTATTCTTGAATCTACCATTTTGTAGTCCAGGAACCTACCCACGACAAATTTCTTTTTCCCGACATCATATGTTTTGTATTTCTTCTCGAGAGATTACCAGAGAATCTTCGCAGAAGTCATGCCTTGGTACACATTGTACATGGTATTGTCAAGTCCTCCTAAAAGGTAGTTCTTGCACAAGAAGTCCCCAGACGACCATGTCTCTTCTCGCAGTTGCTTGGCTGTTTCCGTTTCTCCCTCTACAGGACCCGAATGATCTTTGAGATACTTAGCCAACTGAAGAGTTGTCAGATAGAACAATAATTTGCTTTGCCACTGTTTAAAGTTTGCTCCACCAAACTTTTCTGATTTTTCTCAATGAGCGACCGGTACTGTGATATTTCCGCTAGCCATATGTAACTGGAAAAACCAACAGCGATCAATACGTCTACAAAAGACAAATTGTACAACGATCAACGAATGATCTTGTTTAAGTGATTTACTAAGTATCCACTTGTTGTTATATTGGACCGTAGTACCAATTAACACAAGTCCTTGAATTTTCCACTAAGGTTTCTTATGATAAGTAAATAAAGGAATATTCCCAGAGGACAGGGAGGGTCCAGAGTAACCACTTAAATCTCTGACCACTTAGGCTTTTATCGCATTTTTGACAGAATATCCTTTAAACACTTCCTCAATAGAATCTCTTAGAAAATCAAACTTATTATTACTCTTTCAATTTCACAATACAGTGTGTGTGTGTGTGTGTGTGTGTGTGTGTGTGTGTGTGTGTGTGTGTGTGTATCTCTGTGTGTGTGTGTGTGTGTGTATAAATCAATCAAGCTTGGACGGAATTACTTGTGTAAGATTACACTTTTAATTCTCCACCAAGTATGCAACACACAATTAAATTTCAACTTTATCACTATATGTATGCTTGTGATAATTGAATACTTAATATCAACTTAAATACATACTACCAAGTTTATTGTAATACAATATATGATTTTGCTAAGTTAATATTATCAATTATTCTAAGTTTATTTTAAACTAAAAATAGTTCCACAACCATTTTCGTTAGTGTCACGTTCGTATCTTCGTTCGAACGAGATAGTCCAGTGTATGCATGTTCGTGTAGCGTTCGTAAACGTGTTCGAACGAAGTGTTCCAGAGAGTTCACGTTCGTGTAGCGTTCTAGAACGCGTTCGAACGAAATGTTCCAGAGGGTTCACATTCGTTTGGCATTCGAGAACGCATT